>JAGKTI010006944.1:1876-17718 GCA_018397915.1 Birgus latro | reverse complement strand
CTGTGGAAGACCTTTGCACAGATTCCAAAACTTGGATGGATGTGTTCTGTCTATTTTTAATCATTATCATCCTATCTCTTGCCATATTTCTGCTCTGGAGTCGATTGTGATCTGCTGTGCCATATTTTTTAGTACTTCCAACAGTGGATTACAATGTGTATAATTAACACCTCCTTCATCAGGGGGACACCAGCTTAAACCTGATGCCATATTTATAAACTCCTGGACTAAAGTTCTGTATAATATTGCTTGCTCACACTACTATGACATTCATACAGCTACGAAGTACAATACTTCACAACCACCCTAGAGTGAATACTGAAATCCAAAATACAAGTCATAATTCCAGATAACAGTTAACTGATCTGGAGACATGGGTATCATAAATATTGGCTTCATTAACACACGCACACTGACGCGACGCTTGAGACAACATGTCAGTCTCTTCGCTCCGCGCTGGCCACCCTTGGCCACACCTTAAAAGTATCTGTGTCAGGTTAAACTAAATGAAGTTTAACATAGTAGAGCAAGTATAGGCAAAAGTGTTGTCCAAATAACAGAATACATCCAATTAGTGCAAGAATCCGCTGATCAACGCATCATCATCTGGGTGTCATGCGGGTAGCAGCCTGGCAGGGAAATGCATACTTGGTAAGTAGAAGAGACCTTTCGAAGTGAAATATAAGTGCCATCTTTAGTAAAGTGAATATGGAAAGAATTAAGAAAAAGGATAAAGAAAGAAAATAGGGTGAAGATTTTTACC
Organism: Birgus latro; assembly: GCA_018397915.1. NCBI lineage: Eukaryota > Metazoa > Arthropoda > Malacostraca > Decapoda > Coenobitidae > Birgus > Birgus latro. The sequence goes on along the minus strand of JAGKTI010006944.1, from coordinate 16,955 downwards.
AGGAACTGGTTGAAATGGAAACAATAAACTAGTGGAGAAAGAACAAATTGAAGTCAAAGAGAAATAGATGAAATTAAGAAGCAATTTCACATGCAGAAGGAAGAAAATGAAAAATTAGTGAAGGAATTAAGAGAAACAATAGACGAACTACCATCTGAGGTGGAATGGCTTAGTGAAATGGCAGCACAGTTGTCAACCATGAGAGTACAGTATTATGGAGGAGTTCAGAAATGAACCAGAGACAATTAGGCAAGCAAGCAGTCTGACAGACCAAAGCAGTGATACTGATGAGAAGATAGCCCAGGTGAACAAAGTGATGCAAAGTTATAAAGATGTAGAAACTACGTATGCTGAAATTTTGAAAGTAAGGAAAGACTTAGAAACAAGAGTTGAAGAAAAGTACTGTTATTGAAATGCCCACCCCGACGGGAGAACCAGGAAGGGATGTCGCAACCCCCACCCTAGGAGGAGACAACGGGGAGGCAGGTGTCGCAGCACCCACCCTAGGAGGAGACCACAGGGAGGCATGTAGTGAGCATAAAAGGCTCAGGTGGAGGGGGGCTCACGTCCCTAACTACCTTGCGTTCCTCGCCCTCAACCCACGACCCACCAAGGCAGCAGTTCCAGCTACCTGCTCTCCATCCGAGACAGCCCTTGCCAGGTTCAGGGTGGGACGACCTTATTAGCCCCAGGCAGCACCGCGACACAGGCCACTGTCCGAGTTGGGTACAAGGCAGAACAGGCCACCGTCCACTCCTTGGCTGTTACCTGTGGCAGCACTGCGGTACAGGCCACCGTCCATACCGGGCAGGGAGGACCAGCCACCATCCGTCCTCCAGCTGCCCCCTCCGCAGGGAGCAGGACCACGACACAGGCCACCGTCCATTCACCTCCTGCAGACACCGGGGCTAGAGGAACAGCCGTGTCGGCCACCTTCCGCACAGGGAGGGCAGAGCAGGCAACCGTCTGCCCCCTATCCTCTACCCCTAGGACATTCCCAGGCTCGGCCCACCACCATCATGTGGCCGAGTGAGACTCTTTCTCTCTCTCCACACAGAGGTGAACCCCTGGAGGAGCTGCAGCTGGAGTAGATCTTGAGTGGCCCTGTGGTTAGTCCGGGGATCTACGCCCTGCAGCTGGCACCCCGACTGCTGGACTCCTGACGGAAGGGTCACCACAGACCACCCCTGACGGCGACTCCACCTAAGGAAGGCCGCAGCCCCCAGACTGCCATGGGTGTTCCCAGGACCCTGGGCCGTGACCTCCCCAACCCATCGGCCAGAACTCTGATACCCGGAGTAGGCGCTGACAAGAGCGCCTGCTCGCCCTATTCGGCCTGAGCCCTGCGAGCTGAACCCCACAGCGGGGCCTTGACAGGAAGGGGGCCGTCCTCCACGCTGCCCAGCAGTCCAGCTAAGATGACCAATTCCCTGGTGAGAGTACCAAGTCTCCTGCAGGAGGATGACTGTCCCAGGACTCACCCCACACCTGGCCGCCACCTGTAAGCAGCCCAGTCGCCCAGTCCCAAGTCCTCTAGTCTGACCTGTGCTTTGTACCTGTATAGTCTTGTGATGTATTTGTATCTTGTCTGTGTCGTAACTAGGTAATACACGTGTAAGGCTGGTTCAGCCTAGTTTTTATGCCCTATTCCTTTAGTTGTATGCACTAGACCCGGTCTTGAAAAGAGCCCTAGAACAGTTGCTCGTGATCAAGGTACAAGAAGTTGAACCTTGAACATGCAGCATAACACTGGTGGCTAGCGGTGGTTCTTGATCCAGTCAGCAGCAACAAGGAACAAAGGGAAATTACAGCAAAATGGCGGCCAAACCTCACGTCCAATTACCCAAGTTCGACCCAAAACAGTACAATATCATCTTTCCTATGGTCAAACCACTCCTAGCCGTAGGATTTGAAGACGACAGGCAGAAAATAGCAGTCACTTTGCCTCACTTGGGCAAAGCAGTGGTAAGCATCGCCCCCAAGATTGTCCCAGAGCTGACATGGGCTAACTACACCCAGATTGTGACACAAGCAGTCACACCATCCCTTCGAACAATCTCAGCTCTATCACAGCTAGACTCCCTCACCTTCGATGGCAACCTGGACGACACACTCATCCAGGCCAGACGACTCGACACCGCAGCATACACGGATGCCAGTGCAGCCACCCGGGACCAACATGTATTCAACATCCTACTAAGGATCCTCCCGGGCATCATTAAGGAACACTTCATTCATGACCCCATGAGAGAGCTTGATAAGGACATCCAGCTAGTGAGATGTCTTCTAGCCGCCCGTCACACCCTGCAACACATCAGTGCTCAGTAAATTCCCTACCAGGAGACCCACACCACACCACAAACCACGGATGCTCTCAGCTAACCCAAGCCCTCCAACAACTCCCACCGTACCCAGAGCACACCCCACCAAAAGGCGCCCCACTTCCAGGGAAAACAACATGATCTCCATCAACCCATGGGAGTTCTCTTCATGCAACTAAAGATTTACCCTACACGACATCCGTGAACAACTCAAGCAGCCCGGCGCAGAACAACCACTCAGGGGCGCCGAGAAGTCTCCTCATTAGACCCAAAAGGTGCCAAAGACGACGCTTCCCTGATCGACGGCACCGACCCCCGGGGACATGGACAGAGAACCGGAAGAAGAATACGAAGTCCCACTGGATTTTTAGGCCCGACCCCGCACCTCCCCACGGTGGTAGGGGCCACCTCACAAAAAATATCGACCCCAAGTCTACGAGAAGATAAGGCTGACTGGGGTAAAAGCAGGGCTATTGTGGACATGGAAGCAGCCAGGGAGTCTATATTCATTTCTACTCCTGCCACAAATCGTCCTGTGGCCTACTTCTCCCCACTTCAGTCCACCTCTTGGTTGCAGGAGATGGCCCCCTACCAATACAAGGGGAAACCCGGGCCCTGCATGCCGACACTCACCAGCACGTCTCAACCCAGCATAAATACAATCATGTTCAACTCCAACTGCCGTGCATATGATGGCTACCTGGGACTGGACCTCCTACAAAAATTACACACCCGCATAGTCTGTCACAACAGACGTCTCTACTTTCAGAAGCCTCCAGACCCCCCTCAGCCACTCTGCACGTGCATCCCCCCATCTCCACCCAACATCCCCCCCTTTGTGCCCCCCACACCACTCCCCACCACTGCCCCACCCCACCTTCCCCGCAACTGTCGCCTCCACCCTCACCATTCCCCCTCAGCACAGGCCTGGCTCCACCTGAATAGGCCTACTGGAACCACCGTCCTGTTCTCCCCGGACCTGCCATCCGGGGCCCTTTGCTCCTGCCTACTGTCCCCCACCTTCCTTCCCCCTCACCTAGGGGCAGTACAAATTGATTGCAAATCTCTCCACCACCCCTCTCACCCTCCCCAAAGGGTTAATCATCGGATAAATGGAAGAGGCCGACCCTTGTGCAAACCCCCCCTCCCCCATCACCCTACCCCCCCTACCCAATCACCACACCAAGCAGACAGCCTCTAACACCTACTCTTGGACTTCCAAGATCTATTCGCGTCAGGACCAACAGACATTGGCCACACCACATACCTGGTGCACGAAATCCACACTACAGGACCACCTATTCACCAGCCATCAAGATGAAAGAATCCCGAACAGAGGGCTGAGGAAGACCGGCAGGTCCAGGAAATGCTCGATGCCGGCATTATATCACCCTCACCAGCCCATGGTCCTCCCCAGTCGTTCTGGTCTAAAAGAAAGACGGCACACTATGCATCTGTGTGGACTACAGAAAACTCAGCGACATGACAACCAAGGATGCCACCCCCCTACCCAGAATCGATGACTCTCTCGATATCTCTACAGAGCCTCATGGTTTTCCACCTTAGACCTACAATCCAGCTATTGGCAAGTCCCCGTACATCCCAAGGACAGAGGCAAGACCACCTTCTCAACCAGCACCATTCGGACTCTGGAATGCCCCAGCTACTTTCTCCTGCCTAATGGAGTCTGTCCTCAGTGGCCTCACCAGGGAAATCTCCCTGGCCTATCTGGACAAATTAATCATCTTCAGTTGAACTTGGGCTGACCACCTCCATTGCCTCAGACAAGTTTTCCCACGTATCCCCCAGGTAGGACTCAAACTCTGACCCTCTAAGTGAATCCTGGTGGCACACTCTGTGGCCTTCCTAGGGTATATCATCTCAAAGGCATCGCACCTGACCCCAACAAACCGTGAACCATTGCATATCTCCCCTTACCACGAATACGCGCCTTCCTGGGGCTCGCCTCATACTACAGGCGCTTCGTGAAGGGGTTTGCCAGCATCGCCAAACCCCTCCACAACATGACAAGGAAGAGCGAGCCTTTCTTTGGACTGACGATCGAATCACCACCTTTAACATCCTGAAAAACAAATTCATCACCGCCCCGATCGTTGCTTTCCCTGACTACACCATACCTTTCCGGCTATACACTGACGTGTCCCTAGTGGCACTCGGCGCCATCCTTGCACAAGTGCAAGAGGGGCAAAAACACATCATCGCCTGTGCCAGCCGCACTCTCAACCAGGCCGAGAAGAACTACGCCGCCACTAAACGAGAATGCCTGGGCATTATATGGGCATTAGAACACTTTTGGGCCGACCTCTCTGGTACACAGGTCACTATTATCACCGACCATTAATCTCTCCAATGGCAGCGCCAGTCGAACACCCACAACGCCCAACTCATCTGATGGAGAGAAACCGTAGAAGAATTCAACTACGAAATCTCATACCGCCCTGGAAAATTATACACTAACGTCGACGCCCTGTCCCGACCACCAATCAACTCCATCCACGCCGAACCCAACCTGCTCCACCAGTGGCACAGCAAAGATCGTCCCCCCTGGATACCACCCCAGATATTCACAAAACTACACCAGCAGGGTGACTATTCACCCAATCCGGCCACATAGTGCTTGAACCCAACACTGCCCTCGACGCCATGACCCACCTCCACTCCGACAATGGCATTCACCTGGGCACAAAAAAATTGTTGCAAGTGTTCAACATCTATTGGACACCTGGCACCTCCAACTTAGCCAAACAAGTCATCCAGGCCTTTTGAGCTTGCAATCTGGCCAAAGACATCACCTGCACTGCCAGCCCATCAGGGAAAATCTATCTATCTATTGCCAGACGCCACAATCCCGCAAGGGGTGGCCCACAAACCCTGGCAGATACTATCAGTGGACATAGTCGGGCCTTGTCACCTAAGTCCGGCTATAAATATATCATCACTTTCGTGGATACCTATTCCAAACTCCTCATCGCCTGTCCCACCAAGGAACACAATGCCCTAAGGGTGCGGCCACACTGCACGAGATTTGCTGGGAGGGTAGAGGGTAGCGGGCTGCAGAGCGGGAAGAGGAAAGTCATGGCGTGGCCACAATGCACGCGATGTGCTGGGAGGGTAGAGGGTGAAGTTTGTGTTGGTGGGAGTAGCTTATTGTGAACATAGTGAAGTATATACGTATTTCCCGTATGTATGAAACTTATGGCCCACTGTAGTATCAATTCTTCTTACTATATTGTATGCACCTGGGATTGGTGACCCCACAGATTTGAATCACAACCCATACGTACCTGTTATATTTAACTGGGAACTAATGTCGTCCCAGTGTTTTTTCAGTACACCTGAGTGCTTTTATAATGGGTGGCTGGGGTCCCACAACGCCCTTCGTTGGTACACAGCAGTGATAATTTCTTCTTTGCTCATCCCTGCCCGAGGTCTGCTGCACTACTTATCGGTGTAACCTCCCACTAGGCGATAACCACGTACCATGCGGTTTACCTCACGGGTTGGCTTGGCGGGAACCCGCTGGGCGTGTGCAGTGTGGCCAGTCTCCAATGTTTCTGTGTGTTTCATAGTGCCTCGAACCCGCTTAGCAGCACCCTAACCGCTACCCTCCCAGCAAATCGCGTGTAGTGTGGCCGCACACTAACAGTGGCCGATGCCCTCGTCCGCCACGTCTACCCCTACTTCGGTATCCCACAAGCCCTGCACTCCGACAACGCCCCTGAATTTACCGGCAAAATATGGTAAGAACTAGCCACCATTTTCGGCTACAAAATTTCCCACTCCTCTCCCTACTGGCCCCAAGGAAACGAAGTGTGCGAGAGGAGCCATTTCACCCTCCTCAACCAGGTGCGGGTTAGAATAGAAGGAACTAAAAATGAAGATTGACCCATACACATCAAGATTGTGCAATGGGGCATGAACACCTGCCCTTGGCAAGACGGCATCTCGCCACACGAAAGGGTATTCGGAGAGGCTCCCCTCCTATTGCCACTACAACATCACCTCCAACCTCCCTCCACATCTCTGACATCAGACCCCCACCACCACCTCAAAAGATGATTACACCATCTGCAAAAACACCAAGACCTACAACCCGACATCACCTCAGCCAGCCCCTACAAACCAAGGAGGCTTAGTCGAAGTTGCTCGACTCCCTACCCCTGACAAGATTTCACCACGATTCTCGGGACTCTACACCATCACCAGCATCCCCAACCCCTGCCAAGTCACCATCAAGTATCACGATACCCATCGCACTTATTGCAACCGACATGTGCGCCCATTCACTGCCAAACAACCACCACCTGCACAACCCTCAACCCACCACCCAACCTCACCACCAGCAGCCGTCCCACACCCCGCATCTGACTCATGAAACTTTTACTTTTCACTCTCCCCTACCTCATCATCTCCCTCACCCACTTCACCCTCCTCACCTCCCGCCCCAACCTTAGCAACCTCACTTCAGGATTCACCTCCTGCCCTCACTGCCAACCCATCTGTCCAGCCCTGGAACCCCTTCAGATCTCTCACCGCACCCCCACCAACGCACACCTCCCATCACCGCCCACATACCAACGAAGTCGCCCCCTTCACCTCCTCCACGCCCCCCACCCACCCACACCACCACCCTGATACCCCCTCCGGAACCCCACACCACACCACCAGTGCCTTCAGCATGCCCAGCCTCACCACCAACACCGGTCCTCACCACCACAACGACTCGATCCAGCCGTCTCTCATGCCTACCACCCAGATACAGAACCACACCTTCACCCACACCCCCAACATCACCCACACCATCAAAAACACCCACTCCCACCCCCCAGACACCAAACACAACCCCTATCACCCTCCCACATACACCAAGCACAACAGAAAACCCCACCCCCTCAACTCCCCAGGGGAAGGATTTACACCTCACAACCATATAAAAGCAGGGCAGCACCACCACTAGCCAGCATGCAGCCACAGAATGCTGACCCGCCACCATCACCGATGATGAGGATCCAACGAGTGATGTGGATTCCCGCTCATGGAAAACACCTATGTGTACAAAGGACTCCTCACCTCCTCCAGCACTCACAACACTCCTCCACCCTCCCTGTCACCTGCACACCCCATCACCAACCAAACCAGACCACCAGCCACTGGACCAACTTCCTCTACCACCTGAAGCGAACCCACCATGCTGCACTCTCGGACACCTACTACCTACAGCCACGGGGACATGACTTTCTCCCCCAAGACGGTGGTGAAATGCCCACCTCGACGGGAGAACCACTGAGAGATGTCACAAACCCCACCCTAGGAGGAGACCACAGGGAGGCAGGTAGGGCAGGTAGAGAGCATAAAGGCTCAGGTGAAGAGGGGCTCACATCCCTAACTACCTTACGTCCCTCTCGCCCTCAACCCACGACTCACCTCGGCAGCAGTTCCAGATACCTACTCTCCAGCTGAGACAGCCCTCACCAGGTTCGGGATGGGACTACCTCCTTGGTCCCAGGCAGCGCCACGAAACAGGCCACCGTCCGTGTCGGATACGAGGTAGAGCAGGCCACCGTCTGCTCCTCAACTGCTACCCCCTACAGGACCTTGACTCAGGCCACCGTCCGTGTCGGGCAAGAGGCAGAGCAGGCAACCGTCCGCTCCTCACCTGCAGTCAGGGGGCACGGTGGCTCAGAGGTAGAGCATCGAGCTCGAGACCGGGGGGTCGCGAGTTTGAGCCGCGCCCGGGACTGCCGTGCCGGGAGGGGTAGCGCCCTCCTGTTACCTAGCGGAGTTATATGATCTCATTGTAAGGTCTAGCGCGGGGATTCTTTAATCCTTTAATCACCTGCAGTCACCTCTAGGTGCAGCACCGCGACACAGGCCACCGTCTGTGTCGGGCATGAGGCAGGGCAGGCCACCGTCCACTCCTCAGCTGTACCCTCCTGTTGGACCGCGACACAAGCCACCTTCCGTGTCGAGCAAGAGGCAGAGCAGCCACCATCCACTCCTCACCTACAGGTACACACAGGAACAGCGCTGCAACACAGACCAGCATCCAAGTCAGGTACGTGGCAAAGCAGGCCACCGTCCACTCCCCAGCTGTAACCTGTGGGCACTGCAGTACAGGCCACCATCTGTACCAGCCAGGGAGGATCGGCCACTGTCCATCCTCCGGCCGCCCCCTTCGCAGGGAGCAGGACCACGACACAGCCCACCGTCCATGTCGGGCAGGGTGAACAGGCCACCGTCCGATCACCTCCTGCAGTCCCTGGGGCTAGAGGAACCGCCGTGTCAGCCACCATCCGCACGGGAAGGGCAGAGCAGGCCACCGTCCACGCCCTATTCTCTACCCCTAGGACGTTCCCTAAGGAGGATGTTCCTTGCTCGGCCCACCACCATTCCTTTGGCCGAGTGGGACCCTCTCTCCTCAGAGGTGAACCCCTCGAGGAGCTGCATCTGGAGGAGATCTGGAGCAGCCCTGTAGTCAGCCCGGGGATCTATGCCTTGCATCCAGCACCCTGACGACATCCCCGACTGCCAGACTCCCAGCGGAAGGGCCGTCGCAGACCACCCCTGATGGTGACTCCACCTAAAGAAGGCCACAGCCCTAGACTTCCAGGGGCGTCCCCAGTATCCCGGGGCGTGACCTTCCCAGCCCCATCGGCCGGAACTCCGACAGCAGGAGTAGGCACCAACAAGAGCGCCTGCTCACCCTATTCGGCCCGAGCCCTGAGAGCTGAACTCCACGACGAGGCTCTGACAGACAGGGGCTGCCTTCCACGCCGCCCAGCAATCCAGCTAAGACGACCCGGCCCCTGGTGAGAGTCCTGTGTCTCTCGCAGGAGGACGACTGCCCCAGGATTCTCCCCACACCTGGCTGCCACCTGTAAGCAGCCCAGTCCCAAGTCCTCTAGTCTGACCTGTGCAATGTACTCATATAGTGTATTGTGATATTTGTATCTGTATCTTGTCAGTGTTGTAACAAAGTATACACGTGTAAGTAAGATTGGTTCAGCCTAGTTTTTATGCCCTGTTCCTTTAGCTGTATGCATTAGACCTAGTCTTGAAAAGAACCCTACAACAGTCACTTGTGATCAAGGTACAAGAAGTTGAAACTCTGAAAACGTAGCATAACAGGGGCTTTAGAGTCAGTGGTTAGAGTTGTGATATAGCTCAACCATGCGTTAGACTTCTGTGGAAAGGTTAACACCTGGGGAGGGGATGCACTAACGTGTTACCGTAAGGTAATCGTAAGGGCGCCGCCGTTACGGTCCCTGTACGATGGTCAGTGTTTTGCCATGCACTAACGTTTCTCCCACCATCGTACGGTGACCGTAAGGCTAGGGGCGCGGAAGAACTCGCTGTGTTTGGGGGAATTTTCCCCCGCTCAGTTTTTGATCGCTTTGGCCAATCACAACGCAAGATACTTCTCTGCCTAGAAGCTTCAGCCAAACATCGTGTTTGTTGACATTGACTCTCAGCTGACGAGAACTCAAAAACAAAACAGGGGACAGGCTAGAATGAAATTATATGAAGTGTTTGTCAGTTTTGGAAGTGCAGTGAGCAGAAATGAGTATTCACCTTACTACCAGCACAACTACTGCTGCATGTTGTGCAGCAGTACTGTACATTACTATTATTTTACAATAGTGTACATTATCTTCAGTATATTGTACAGACTACTCGTATAATTAAAATTACAGCTACAATACTACGATATTAATGTGCTTTGTGCAAAACTAAACTGACTGCTGTACACTGTACACTACTGTACATATGTCAAACAAGGCACCCTAGATAAAGCACCCGGGGATAAAAGCTCCAGTAAAGAAAATAAATTTGTATTATATCTTTTATTTGTTTAACAGTAACCTATCCTGACCTAACAACCTAAAGTAACCTGACCTATGGTAACTGAACAACCTAAGCCAGCCAACCTAACCTAACCTAACCTATTTAACCAAACAACATAACCATACCTAACTAAATAACCTAACCTAACAAAACTTAGCTGAAGAAACATAGCAGTCACATCAAACAAGCTTACCTAAACCAAAGAAAAAAAAAACTAAACCTGCCCAAACAAGCTAAATTTATCTAACCTTAACCTTGGTCAAAGTTTCACATACTGCTCTCAGTCATTCCTCACTTTTGCCAGGAAATACAGGATAATTCCTCTCAAACTCCCAAAAGGTGATTGCATCCCTCCTCGGAAGTTTTGAATAAATATACGTATACTCAAGAGTTAATCTTAAAATTTTATGGCATTGAATTTAGTGGTTTGATATAGTCAGCGTTAAAAAATAATAATAACGAAAGGAGGTGCAAGACGTTATATTATACAAGCATTTGTAATAGAAGTAGGCCCCCTAGTAGTTTGTAGGGTCAGTATGTGGGGAAAATAAAGGAACATACATAAAAAACATGGATACATACAACACTAAGTAATATCAGAATAGCGAAGCACATAAGGAAAGTGGCGGCCGCCGCCAAAGGTGCCATCACACTGCCTTATGTTATAAGGGAGACGGATGGGGCCCGTGAGTGGTGGTACCAACACCCACACACGCCACCACTCGCTTCCTCTGGCAAGCGTCCTCCCAACTTCACTACCTTCTATCATAGTTATGTAAATGTTTCTTATGGGGACACATTTGTCTTGTGCACTGTTTGTATTGGTACATTTGCTAGCGGATGCAGATAGAGAAACAAAACGATTAATATGGAGTAACATGGTGAATGATGCTTTCTAGAAAAGTGGGACAAATACAGAGTGTTTTAAAGTAGAGAACAGAAGTCGCCAAACACACAAACCAGAGATGCCCCTACCGGCTGCAGCAGTAGCAGAGGTCAGGCTCCGAATAGCGTGCAAATGGTGCAACCCTCCTGTAGTCCAGAGGCTTGATGAAAACTGACTCTGGTGGCTCCCCTTCGAACAGGGCAATAAGCTGCGGCCGTGTATATTTTCCGACCAGTCTTCTCTTCATCCAAAGGACAGTTTCCTGAGCCCCAAGATCCTCCACCGCCCAGCAGACAGGAACATTATGAATAATAATCCTGGTCTGGGGGCGGTTGGTGACAGCCTCCAAAACAATGCCATGAAATCTGTCACCAGTCAAGTAATCCACAGCATGGCCACTTACCACTGTCACATACGACCGTGTCTTACCTTCTTTGAACAATACCTCAAATTCAGGAAACTGTGTTGCTACAGAAACAGCCCACCTGGCTTTCTGTGAAAGGGAAAGCTCTCAGTCCGAGGCAAAAGTCAGCTTCACTCTAGCGTCAAGACTTTGCTCCAGATCACCACATTCCATTACACAGGCAGCAGGTGATACAGCATCCTTTCCTGCACCAAGTCGTTTGCCGGATCCAACACGGGTCATCGTGACGCATGGTACCACTTGCCGGGGCACACTGCTCGCATCGCCTCCAACGTTCGTCTCTTTCGTCTGGTGGCTCCGGCCCTTCCTCATCGTTCCCCAAGGTCGCGTGGCTATCAATGGCGCCGAACTGACCCGCGATGCTGTTTGTGTGGCCAGAAGGGCGAGGCCCTCGGCGTTTACGGCGTCGGCTGCTGGAGAGCACTGCCGCACACCCACACGCAAAGGCTGCACGGCTGAGTCTGAGAAGGACTGGTTCAGACCGTTCAGACTTGAGTCTAATCTAAACTGTTATCGTTTCAACCCCTAACGGAATTCATTATTTTTCCGTTCTCCGATGGAGAGTTCTCCTAATGACAAGAATTTCCAGTACCAGTTACTTCAATTAATAGTTATACAGCACAGCCTCATATAGGTTAGGGATTGGTTTGGTTAGGGTAGGTTAAAAAAAAATAATAATAAAGTGAGGTTAGGGGCTTAAACGATAATTTTACCGTACTCTGTATATCTTTAAGAAGTTAAAATCACAGTGACTGACTTCATGCCCACTGACTGTACAAAAAGTTTGTTTCTTTTAGAGGTGTGGTAAAGTCCACCATCCCCTTTTATTTATTTATTTATTTATTTTTACAACTGACTGTATATCATTTTACTTGCTAAAGGAGGTGTGTGGCAAGATCCATCACCTTCTGTTGTACTTGTATAAGTACTTTTTAGTACTGTGTAACTTTCCTCAAGTGGCTGAGTATTGGAACTCGTTTGAATGTGTATATGAGTGCTGTGGCGCCAAATGTCACTTGTTAAACACGGACACCATTGTACAAGCTGCTGTATATGAGCCTGGTTCAGGATACTACAGCTAATTAATATCAATATTTGGTAATAAAGGATTGCTGCCCAGGTCTTCCAGGTCACCAGTGTAAGTATGTTGTTTCATACTTGTCTCCAGTTGACTGAAAGTTGGGGGATAGGTTGTTTCTACTTTTCATGGACTGACAGGATGATATGTGATTTTGTGTTAGTATATACTGATATAATTCATGACAAAAGCCCCTGAAATAAAAATACAAGAGGATAGAACAGTGACTGTGGTTTGGAGGACTTACGGAAGTTTTGTTTTTTTAAAGTTTTTGCAGTTGAAACTACTAATGCTCATTCAAGCATTCTCAGGCTTAACATGCCGCTGCTGTGGCTTTATAAATTTCGGATATAGGATGTAAAAAATTTCGGTAAACATGTGCTTTTCTTTAAGCAGTAGAAGCACCTTGATCGCACCTTGATCAAGTCAGTTCTTCATGATAATCTTACATTATTCTGATGATTTCTGGGATGGTAAATAAACGTTTCATGTCAGATTTGTTTTCCTCATTATTTTAAGCTGTGTTCCGCCATGACAACCCTTGATTTGTCATCGTAGTGGCAGAAGGGACTGTCCTGGCCCAACTTTAACTAAACCTAACCAATGGTAACCCAGCTTAACTGTACCTCATAATTTAACCTAACCTAACCCACCCCAACCTAACCTCTTGTTGGGAAATGGAAAGTGAAATCCATCTTTGAGTGCAATAAGATTCTTTGCAATACAGTAAAATCTCGATATAACGGACTTCAGTAGACTTCAATTTGCTGTAATCGGAATCAAGGAGCTATTGGACTTAAATTTTATATATCACAAAAGGTCTGATAAAGCCAGAAGCAGTCTGGACTGCCTGACCACTTCAGCTGTTCACCGCAATAAGGTACTGTAAATAAAAGACATGTTTATCAGTATGCACTGCAGAATTATTATATATATTATACCATTTGATTATGTAGTGAATGTATAATACAGTACAGTACTGCAGTGGTAGTAAAAACAGTTTTTAAAAAGTTGGTGCAGTCCAGACTGATGTCTGATTTATCGCAAAAAGTCCAGGTTTGCCAGAGGAAGTCCGGATGTTGCTTTTATCGGAATTTCGCTTATTTCGGAATGACTTGGGCCCCAATTAATCCATGATAGTGAGATTTTACAGTAATTTTAGTTTTTCCCATGTGGAGAATTTCAGATTTTAGCTCTCTCCAGTCTTTAGATCTCTTTATCTGGAGTATTTTGAACCCCAGAATATACAGTTGCTAATGAATAATAATGTGGATGAATTTATAAATTATTTGCACATTTCAGAACTGTGTCAGATCTTTCAGGTTCCATTAGAGAGCTCCTGTGTGTTCGTATGTTTGTTTCTAGTCACCAGTAGGCATGCGCTGGTGGCTGACTATGGGTTTTTCTTGGCGGTTGATTTGCACTTTTGTTTTCATCCCCACCAGTTATAGGTCAGCATAACAGGCAGTCACTTCTTGCCCAATTTTGAATTTCAGTATTAGGATGGTGGCTCAGTGCTCTGGCTGTGAGAGTGATTACTTCTCAGTACAATAATTGCAAAATTTCAGAGGGATTGTGCAGAGAAATCTGACGCTACAGTCTTAAGTTTTTAAGACGTCATAGTGTTCTGGTGTAATAACTGAAATGAAACTGAATAAATTAATCACTGTTCTGGCCGAGATTCGAACTCAGGCCCTCGCGCTTGAATCGCACGCACGTTAACCACTGAGCCAAAGAGAGGATCCCCACTTTGCCTTTGGGCAATGCGGGCTTTTATACACCCCATTACATCACTCTTTTCTCCCCCTAGTGATTAATTTGGTCAGTTTCACTCTCCCACATGGTAGCGTAGCATTGGAGGCCACCACCGGGATGTAAGGCTGTCAACACGACATATGGCCCTTACCTCACATCCCACACCGCTGCCGACCAATGTAATAACTGAAATGAAACTGATTAAATTAATCACTGTTCTGGCCGAGATTCGAACTCAGGCCCTCGCGCTTGAATCGCGCGCACGTTAACCACTGAGCCAAAGAGAGGATCCCCCCTTTGCCTTTGGGCAACGCGGGCTTTTATACACCCCATTACACTGGCAGCTTTACCTGATGTGTGAAAACTGTAAAAATCCATGTTGCTTCATAGACAATAAACATATCTGGTTTTGTGGTTAGCTCGGTTGCTAGGGTGAGAAGTGGGTGGAAGAAGTTCAGGGAGCTGTTGCCTCTCCTGACATTGAGAGGACTCTCCTTATGTGCTAAGGGGTCTTTGTATGCAGCATGTGTTAGGAGTGTGATGCTGTATGGTAGTGAGACCTGGGCTGTAAAGGAAGAGGATATTCGCAGGTTTAAACGTACAGAAATGACAATGATTAGGTGGATGTGCAATGCGTCCCTGCGTGCAAGGCCTGGGGAGGGGGGTTACGATGGAAGGGTTTAGAGGTAGGATGGGACTGGAGTGTATTGGTGTTGTGATGAGGAGAGGTAGGCTGAGGTGGTTTGGAC
>JAGKTI010006943.1:27390-38725 GCA_018397915.1 Birgus latro | reverse complement strand
TGATTAAGTTTGATTTTAGGTTGCTTTAAGTTAGGTTAGGCTGGGTTGGGTTGGGTTGGGTTGCGTTGGGTTAGGATAGCTTATGTACTTTTTTTAGGTTACTCTATGGTAGGTTGGGTTGGGCTGGGGTGAGTTAGGTTAGGTAGGGCTGGGTTAGGATGGGTTATGTGGGGCTTGAAAGGATTAAGCTGGGTTATGTTAGGTAAATATGAGTTAAAATGAAATGGATTTAAGATATGTTAGTTGATGGGTTAGATTGTGTTAGATTATATTCAAATAGGCCAGGTTAAGTTCGTTCCCTTATATTAAGTTTATTTGGGTTAAGTTAAAGGTACGATGTGTGTGGCAAAGTGAACCTGAAATATCGTGGTAGGTCGAGGTTCAGGGTGCCCTACATACCTTGGAAATGCCTCTTTCCCACAACATTCACGAGAAATAAACAACAGGGAAAGGAAAGGCAAAATAACTTATAATTCAGAGGCTTTTTTGTATCAGATCTTTCAGCATTATTGTCTTTACTGATTTACTGGAGGCAGATTCCTTTAGTTAGAGATCCTTCACAGGCGATGAGGAGTAATCTTGGTTAATCCTTTTATTCTAGTACCTGTATTTTCATTACATCTTTACTGCCACCTAAGGCATTTTTTTTCTTCCAACACACATCTCATATTGAAGGGATGTGAAGGGATTAAAAGAGCTGCTGAGTTTGGATCTGTGTGTGTGTGTGTGTGTGTGTGTGTGTGTGTGTGTGTGTGTGTGTGTGTGTGTGTGTGTGTGTGTGTGTGTGTGTTTAGAGATCTCTTGAACTGAAGGGATCGTAAGAAATCTCCATAACAAGGACAGGAATCGCTCTGATAATTTTGTCGATAAAACAGACTCTTACCCTCCACGTAACCCACCAACATCCATAAAATCACCCTCGCCAATACCCTTACACTACTCCGGTACCAGATTTTCCCCAACATGCATTCAGTTATGATGGTGGGTATTAGTGTCTAAGTGGTGACATGTAATGGTGTGGCGTGTGGCATGTATAACTGCTGTGCCTGAGGGAATGGGCTATAAAGGTTATGTCTGGGATGAAGACCAACAAATGTATCTATATCTGCACAGCTTAGGAGCAATTGGTTGACGATCAAAGTGTAAGTATGACCATCCGCGCAAGTCATTTATTACAGGATACTGACCTCCACCTAATTGTAGATTCTTATACCCTGAAGTAAAAAAAAAATGCTTACTATAAAAGGCACGATTAATCTACTGATGGCAAGTGTTGACAGACCTGTTTGTTTTAATGCTGTATTAGAGAACATACAGTATATTTGCTTTAAAAACCTGTAAAGAGTCAACGAGCTATAAAATGTTCCCCAGCCTTCAAAGAATCACATCTCGCCAACCAATCACTCCAGTCATAAATCACAGCCAGCTAGCTTCTCACAAAAGCCAGTTATCTCCAAACTAGACACCCATCACACGCAATCACCCATAACAAATGAATACCTTATCTCTCTGTCCATCTACCTATGGTCTGACACCTGATCTAGAGTTAAAATCCAAGGTGACCGCGACAAAAACACCTCCAAACCCCGCTATCAACTCATCACCACTCCCTCTCGGCTGCCCTGTCTCATACCTGCTTCACTTTATCCTTCTACCTCGTTCTCTGTCCCTCTTGTTTCATTCTCCCTTCTCTGTTTGTGTATTTTCTCACTGCTTACAGTTTATTTCCCATGATCGGTCCCTTTCCTCATAGCTATTACTAGTACTTTAATTATTAAGTCTTGCACATCACGTCATCTTTTACTCCAATATACTTTCATCTCTCTCTCTAATCAACGCCATACGCCTTCCTTACGTAATATCTCATTCAGCACCTTTATCCTCCCAGCCTAACAATCACATTCCCTAAATCCTTCCGGCACACTGACAGCTTTAGTCGTGTTTCTGTTTGACGATTCAGTGTATCTTGAATTTGGCTTTTTTTTTCTTTTTTTTTTTGAGGGAACACAAATCTCCTGGCCTTTGGTTCCTTCTGCCTTGCATTAAAAAAAATCTAAGTTTACATCTCTCATGGAAGGGTTACAATCTAATAACCTTTTCGATACAATGCCGTATTTTTCATATTAATGTGTCCCCAGAACGACTCTGTAGTTTAGGGAGGACTATCTGTACTGTTAATACCAAAATATTAACATTGCTGTATTTATGCTCACTGTTTATAGAACATGTGGAGAGGATGGAAAGTGAGAGACTGACGAGAAGAGTGTATGTGAGTAAGGCGGAGGGGGGGAGAGGGAGGGGGAGGCCAAGGATGAAATGAAGGGATGGAGTGGAGAGGTGTATGAGAGAGGCAGTGAAATGGCGGGGGACAGAGTGACAGGAAGGTAATTTGTCTGTGGCCACCCCTTACGGGATTAGGGCGTCTGGCAAGAGACAGATAGTTTGCAGAGCACCTGTCAGTTTCCTATCAGTTCCTTGATCATGCTGCTACCCTTGCTAAATAGATTCTCACATTACACCTCTCTGAATCCTAGAACTTGCCCTGGTTAAAACGAAACCGTCTGGTGCTATATATAAACAAATAAACAATTTTATAAACAAATGCCTGGACGAAGCCAAAGCAATGGAAGTGATAAACTATGGACATACTCATCCCAGAACCGTCCAAATCTGTAGATCACATTTAACAACAGCAACAAAACCACCAAGCCCCAGGAATCAGCTAGTTCTTTACTGTAGCACAACCCATCAGTACTTTTCACCAAGATCAACGTGTCATGTAAAATCCAGTGGCATCATAAGTAATCCATCACATACTATGATATCAGGTATGCTTAATCCATTCAGTGGTTTTTCCAGCAGACAACTAGGCAAGATTGTTACGATGCCTGTCAGTAAGAGTTAACCAGTCAAGGATCATCGATATTGCAGCCGTAGTTACCCTTATCGTCATGATCATCACAATTATTCCAACCCTATATCCTGCTGATACACGGTGCAATAGGGAACCAGAAATAGGGACAGCAAAGCACAAAGAATTACCAGCAGTGTGTGCAGCGAAATAAGGCAAACATCCAATCAGTCATTACTCGATCCCTCGTAATTCCCAATTCAACCTCACTACCATTAACCCTTCAAAACAATGGCATCGTTTTGTTTTACCCTTACTATCAGACGGATTTTTTTTTTTTTTTTTTAGTTTAGGAAAGTTCTCTCGTAATAAAGGCGTTAAAGGAGGCTGTTATTTCCCTTTCATGACAAGGTGTCTCTCCTACTGTGAACATAACTATTTGACGGTAAGAGGAGTGACTACAAAAGAGGTCATCATACTGAAAGGGCTATTCATCTTAGACCTTAAAAAATAGATGTTCAGACATTTTAAAGATTCGTGCCTTAGTAATAGTCAACACACACACACACACACACACACACACACACACACACACACACACATACACACACACACACACACACACAAATACGTCATACAGTTAGTCAGGGGAGCAGGATTTTCAACTCGTATTTACCTGCAATTTATTTTCGAGCCCGATGGCATAGCTGTTGTGACCGAATCCATTTCAATGTATCTGTATGTGTGCGTGTGTATGTATGTACTGGGTGTATGTGTGTATGTGTGTGTACCGGGGTATGTATGTATGTATGTATGTATGTATGGATGGATGGATGGATGGATGGCCGTGTGTGTGTATTAATGAAATACCTCATTAATGCCTAATACGATATGTATGAAAATTGGAATATATATTGTGTGTGGATGGGGGAAGAAGTGAACTGATTTGGGTGCTGATCGATCAAAGGTCAGTGTCAAGGGTCAAGGTCAAGTCTTGGGCTCGGCATAGGTGTTCTCTCTTGTAACTTTTGACCTAGTTTTACCTGTTACCTTTAAATTTCAGTGTCCATAGCGGAAACTGCATAAACGATGGAAAGGTGTAAAGGTATTCAATTGTATATCTCTGGCCAATGTGTAAAATAATTCGTAAAGGAAGAAGTGCTACGATCATCAAGTCCTTCATGCCAAAATATGCCTTAACCACGACGCCAGTAAACAATCTTCTGCAGACTGTTTGCCAGGGGAGTATTGGGATTAACGAAGAGAAACTGTACTGCCAATAGACTTCTCTCTGTGCCAACCAGAATACGACCAAGATAACAACGCCAGTCAGCCGTCACGTTAAGCCATCTGGTAGTCACATCAAGCCACTTTCTCAACCACTAAGTCATCAGTGGAGACCCATGGAAGTGTTGACAGTGAGTGTGTGCTCTGTGGCGGCCGCTACAGGAGACAGTGTGGGTAAGCCGTGCGTGAGTCAACAGCTGATACGAATGACAATGGTGGGGACGTCTAAGAGGGTATGAGGCAACACAATGCTGCTGCTGCTGCCTGGACTCGACTAAGAATGAAGAATTTTTACAGAAACTTGGGAAAAAATGCTCACAGACTCTCGCTTTGGATATGAAATGTGATGTGGCACTATAACATACGAAATCAGTATTTGGATGTAAAAGAATGGTCATTATACTGGACTTTTTTCTCACTTAGAAATCGGGTAAGGAAGGAAGTAAAAGCACATGCATGATTAACTTAGTGTGTGGTTGTCATGCCTCGAAACGCCTACGCTTAAGTCAGTTCTATCTCACCTGCTGCATTCTGTCCACCTGAGCGTGGCCTAAAACTGCCACTTCTCCATCTTAAAAGCTGAGTAGTAACGAGATAAACCCTTTCAATCCGATGACTTCTTTTCAGTGTATTCTTGCTATCTGCTGACGATTTTAAGCAGGTTATGGAAGGCTTTGCTGACTGGAGAGGTTAGATTTATCCTGAATTTATACCTCCACTACAAGAGATATCCCTTATGTAGCGTGAAATCATCTAGTGCTGGCCTGATGAAAATTGAAAAGTACGTACTCGGATTAAAGAGGCTGACACAAGGATATGATGCTGACAGTGAAGTGCTCGAGGCAGGATGGTGGCCGGTGGTAATTTATTTTTTTCTGATTCAGGAAAAGGCCACGAAAGAACGAAAATCCCCCTCAAGATAAGGTGCACAAATAACCACTTTCCTACGGTGGTGAGGCTCCGACGTCGCTTTTAGGCTATGGCATGGGCGTCAAAACAGAGTATGATCCATGAAAACACCGTATGTATTATGTAACTCGGTATAGGATCGGTACTATGGCTATCAGTTTCCTCTGGCTCACTTCCGATGGTATTTACAGGAAAGGTATACTAGATAAGTCCTGATTCATGACAGGGTTTACGAGACCAATATTAACATTATCAAGCCCATTATACTCACTCTTAAATGAACCAAATCGTCTGGCGTCAGGTGAAATAGAACCCTAGACTTGTCCCGACCATAAGGAGGGCATCGAATCACTGCATGCCTGCTCATCACCGACTTGTTCTGGTCTCTTCTGAACACCTTCCTCTCCGCTTCAATGGTTCGAACAGACGAGTATGAATCACTTACGATTTAAAGTGTCGTAGGAACACTTTTAAATCCACTTTGAAGCCGAAGTAACGATATCATCTTTGAATTAGCGCATTTTATGCACATTAAATATATTTTTTTATTTCAGCCCGGTATATCTCGAATTAAAGCAACGTGAAGAGGGAAGTATACTGAATTCTGATGAAGCAAAAAATAAAAAAATAAAATAAAAAGCATACGCATTCCTACAATTGACATCTGTTTTGGATTTTTAAAATGTGAAAAAATTTATAGGCAGTAACAACGAATACATAAACAAAATTTTAGTTCAACAGATTTTCCACGTAATAATTTCCTTAAAGTTTGTGTTCAGTTATATATCTGCAATGAAGTGGTTCCTACACGGTGGTAAAGTTTGGGGGAGAAGATGAATATTTCTGATACTTCCTACCAGAGATATTGAGTCCTGACCGAGCCAAAATGCACACAACCTGCTCCTCACATAAAACACACACACACACACACACACACACACACACACACACACACACTGTACCTGATTACCAAACCAAACGTGATTTCATGCAGGTCGCCACACTCAGACTTCTCCTAACACACTACCCAATCGACTTCCCACGTCCCTCACTCCCACCTCCACCTCAGCAAGACCCTTTTCAGTCCTTCAGCCTGGGATGTCTTTAATAATATTCTGGATAAGGCAAGACGGTGTTATTTAACTTTAGTAAGGCGTCCGTGGGCTGCAGCAGGTAAAAAAAAAAGCTCATTAACCTACCTTAGCACCTTACGTCTTCCTAGCATCTCAAGCTTAGTATATTATTTTGGCGTATTACACCTTATTTTCTTTCTTGCGTTTTGTTTATCTCGCTTCAACATAACTATAGTCTGAAACGGTACTACATACGTGAATACTGAGGATGAATGTACGGAATAAGTCGCTGAGTAAGACGTGACACAAAATCCCCAAAGCCAATTAGAATACGGACCCTTCTGGCTAACGCTAAACGAATTAATTCAACTTGGCCACGTCCTTGAATTGTACGGATTTGTATAACACATGCATAATTTTACATGCCCTTCACTACCTCAAGGCGCGAAAAACACAATCAGGTTTCTTTAAATAAGCGTCTCACTTTGCTGTAGGTCTCGTCCAAACCATAAGCTTGCTGGCGCGGACTGGACTTGTGCATCACTGTAAAGCATAGAATTTCTCTCCTGCACCAGCACTCGTCCTCTGAGGCCACTAGTATGAGTTGGTGATGTAAAGCTCCAGCCCGCGCCAGCAAGCATGTGGTGTGGACGCACACTTACATGTCATTCTTTCTCCCTAGACTTACCACAAATTTCAGGTTCCCACACCATTCAGAAGCAAAGACACGGTAACTACCCATTACCGGTTCCCTCATCGTTAACCTAACCCCTTAGTCTTGAACGGGGGCAATTTAACCTGTTACATTAATTCTGTAAAGTTAAAATATAAACTTATCATTGCCTATATTATTCATATTGTTCGTCTATATTATTATTATTATCATCATCATCAAATATTCTATGCTCATTACTGACTCTATATGCTATCAGACACATACAAACTTACATCATCAGTATCACTAGACCACATACTCTACCTGCATCATTAATTAACCTGCATCATTAATAAAACATCAACAAGTCAACAGTGAGAGCAGTGGAAATGAGTTACCTGAGAGGAGCATGTGGAGTGACATGGAGGGACAGGTTGACGAATGAAGTGAAAGAACGTTGCGGGATGGATGTGGATGTGGTTGAGAAAATTAGGAGAAATACACTGAGGTGGTCTGGACATGTGGAGAGAATGGGGAATGAAAGACTAACAGGGTGTATGTAGGTGAAGTGGAGGGAGGGAGAGGGAGGGGGCGACCAAGGATGAGATGGAGAGGTGGATTTGAGAGGTATATGAGGGAGGGGGGAGTGAGTTGGGGGGAGAGCAGTCAAATGAGCGACTAGGAGACGTTTTGTCTGTGGTCACCCTTTGCGGGATTAGGGCGTCGGGCTATAAATAGATAGGTTGAATATTACCAATGCATCTGCCTACAGTATGTCATCCTCACTGCCACCAAAACCAACCACCACTACCACCATTACCACCACCACCACTACAACGAACTCCACTGTCACCACCATCACTAACATCAACACCACTATCGTCACAGCCACTGCCATTCACCACTACTACCAACACCACTGCCACAGTCACCACACTCACCACTACCACCACAACTTCTACCACCACCACCAGCACTAACACCACCACTAACATCACCACAACGTACGGCATGTATCACGTCTCAAATGCTGCATCACACAGTGAGTCCTATCGCTGTGTGGGACCTCTCCTATGCTGAGTAGTAGTAGTTGTTCCCTAGGCAGTCTGGCCGAACAGCCCCAAGTCCCTAAGGAAGGCCATGGCAGAGACCGGGCTTTCCCACAGAGCTCTCAAGGAGTGTATGTTGTGTTATTGGCGTAGGTGATTGTGTGCAATGCAATCTTCCATGATGTGCTTAATAATTAAGTATGGGGTGAAAAAAAAAAAATGTTACATCCTGGACAGGCGTCAGCGACGGAGTCATCCAGCCTCTTCTGATAACTCAAGAGGGCTGGATGATGCCCACATCTCAGCCTGCCCAGGTGGACCCTGTCCTCACGGGGGAGATAGCGTTCAGAAGGATGGATATCAGGAGGCCGTGCATGCAGCTGTGTGATGTCTTTGAGTGACTGAATGGAACGGCGAGTGATTTGAGTATGAATATGCTTCTGGAAGCTGGTCTGAGGCGGGCAGGGGGGAAGAGATGATAGTATTTGTGTATGATATCGTGTGCTGGGTGTTGTTTTGATGTTCCTTGGTGTGTGTGGATGTGCTGCCATGTAATGTAGTGGATGTTGTGGGTTTGTGGAGGCTGCAGCGAGAATTTGGGTGCCTCTCATGTCTAGAGGACTTTGAGGACTTTGGTTTCTTGGTGTAGGTGGTCTGTAGGTGTAGTAGCTGTGCAGCCTGTGATTATTTTTAAGGCCTTGTTTTGTATGGTCTGAAGAGTGTTGTAGTGTGTTTTAGTGAGGTTAGGAGCCCAAGCAGGGCTTGCATAATTCATCACTGCACGTATGTATTGTTTGTATACTGTGGTGGCGGTTTCTTTGTTGTCCAAATGTTGGATGGGCAAGTGACCTCAAGGCACTGAGTCTAGGTGTTAATTTATTTTTGATGTTTGTGATGTGCTGTTTAAATGACACTGATGTATGTTACACCAAGGATTTTGTGTGTGTGTGTGTGGTAGGGGAGTGTTGTCTATGGTGAGGTGTGGAATGTGACTTGTGTTCTGCTGTCCAGTTTGTGAGAAGGCTCCCATATTCCTCTCACCTTGCAACTCAGGTACCAGACTCACCTAGGGGAACCAAGAATGTCATGGTGGATTGATAACTTACATTCCCTGAAGCTTGGGTAGTTATTATGTGTATTTATTGTTACCACTGAGTTCATTTCTTCAGACTAAAATGAATCCCTTGTAATCAGAAGGCTAGAACCAAACCCT
Organism: Birgus latro; assembly: GCA_018397915.1. Classification (NCBI taxonomy): domain Eukaryota; kingdom Metazoa; phylum Arthropoda; class Malacostraca; order Decapoda; family Coenobitidae; genus Birgus; species Birgus latro. Next base: position 29,688 of record JAGKTI010006943.1, on the reverse strand, counting down.
GCTATACTCTTTCTAACTTGGCCTAAAATTGCCACCTCTCCATCTTGCATCCTGATTTGTAACAATATTTTAATACTTGACTGTGGTGCTAATCAAGAATATGTTTTAGTGAAAGCATATAGAGCTGTAGCACTGTTTTTTTTCCGTCACTGAGCTATGTGATGTAAGCTATAAAAGGTCGAAAATTAGGCCGAGGTAAAGTAAAGCATAAATGACACCTTTACTGTCATTACTGCTACCACCCGACGGCTTGACTCAGCACAGGACGAATTGTGCCTCTCACTTAAATATAGTCGCCTGGAATGGACACTGGGCCCGTACTTATAAAACACTAAATCTCATAAGGCAAAAGTCTATCCTAAATTCACAGGAGCAAGTCAACTCCTTATGTTGGACCTAACCTGAGTCATGGATAAAAACACCTCCCGAGTTGGTATAGCGCTTGGGACGCGGCTAATTTTAATCATAACGGTATCATGACAATCATAACGATAAACATGGCCTCCGCACCGCAATACATTAACAACAAATTAGCCACCGTCAACCAATACGTTCTCGTGATAGGAAAGATGTGTTTAATGAGATAAGTGATGCAGAACTGATAAAGACATACCGCTTGGACCGTGCAGGCATAACTTTTGTGGCAGATTTGGCGCGGGAGACCCTGACAAGACCAACGACAAGAAGCAAGATTCTCACGCCAGAAATGAAAGTTATTTTAACACTGCGTTACCTTGCAACTGGAGAAATGCAACTCTGTAGTGGTGACGGCCACTTCTGAGGTTCTCTATCGTACTGTTGGAGTCCTCCAGGCTGCTGGTGGCGTCGGTGGTGTTTGTTTACGTGATGGCGTGCTGAGGCAACATGTCCTCGTCCACAAAAAAACGAAGTGGTAAATAAATAATTCCTAAAACTTGAATTAATCAGTTGATTTTTCGCCGAAAACATTTAAGAAAAATATAGCAGTAATTTTATGATGTTTTGTTTCCTTTTGTTTTTTTTTAATACATTTTTCTTCAATTTTCAAAACGCGCAAGTGCTACATATGGCAAACCGCTCTCTCAGCAGCTTATGATTTCGGCAGTCTCGACCTTGTTATGATGAACTGCTCCTTATGTCTCACATTTCTGACTTTCACCTAATTATGATGTAGGTTTTATATCGTGCCATGACAGGACTAATGATGACAGTCTTGACACTCTCAGGCTGCTGTGTTTGCATTCAGATGAACAAAATAGTTAACCATAAGCTGGATTATAATTCTAGCTAAAAAACGATTTTGAGAAGTTGAAAATTCACTAGAAGACGCAACCATGAAAGACTTTATTTAAAACCATCAATCTTTCTTTAACCATCTCTAAGTCATCCATCTAACCGAGATTCCTAGCTACGTCCACATCCATCCATCCTCAGTGTATCATCCACTACCCGCCATCCTTCAAACAATAATTCATCCACTCGCCACCACACCATCAAACCAGACGTATTGCATCCATCCATCACAGAGCCAGCCAGCATCACCACCACCACCATGCATCATTCACTGTGGCCGTGGACAGAACTCTAATGTATTCTGATATTACTGTGCCCTGATTGATCATATAGAGGACTGTGATGGTTGTAAAAATCCAGCAGTTTTAGGCAGATTGCAGCCGAAATATTTTTACCTTCAACCTCGTCTCTCCCTCTCTCTTCATACTTATAGACTTCCTTTATTCTCATCCCTATCATATCATCTTTGCCACATACTTCCTCTATTCCTAATTACGTCTCAATCTACCACTCTTCACTACCTTATTCATCGTTATTCATTCCTTTACCTTACTCATTCACTTCATCTCTCTTCATTCTCCTCCTGCCAGTCATCTGTCTCACCTCACTCCATTAACTCACTACTCTCCCTTCTTCCCTCACCTCACCTTCTCTTATTCTTTTCTCTCCATCTCTCCAGCCCTCATTCCCTCCTCCATGCCCTACACATCACTCAGCACTTCATCAATCACTTGGTGCTTGACAAACATACAAGTTAAGCCTCCGCCCACACCGTTTAATTATAATGAATACTGGTCTGGCAGAATACACAAACCCTTACACCGAGAAAGACATAACCTAACTCCTCTCCACTCTCTCTTTCCCTCTCCCTCCCACGTCTCTCCCTTTTCTCTTCCTCCTCTCATGTCTCCTCCCTCTCTCCATCCCCTCCCTCCTCTCTCCTCTCCAACCCCTGTCTTGCTTTCTCCGCTGCTGTCTTCCTGTGGCACTTTTTTAGCATGTGTGTGTGTGTGTGTGTGTGTGTGT
>JAGKTI010006943.1:0-27278 GCA_018397915.1 Birgus latro | reverse complement strand
GGTGTGTGTGTGTGTGTGTGTGTGTGTGTGTGCTGATCAGCCGAGAAATAAAATCTTAAAGGTGTGGACACGAGCCTTGTAGACAGACTGAACGCAAAGAAATTAAAGTCAAAAAACAAGCCATCTGGGAAACGTGAAGACGTATCGAATCATCACACTCACAAAATCAAAGACATGCGTAGTGCCAGTTCAGTACTAATCATGCACAGCAGAAATTTCAGTCCATTATCTACAAGAATCGACGATATATTCCAAGAATGTTTATCACACACTCAACAGAACAAACAGGCGCAGTCATTCATGTTCGTAGTCTGTGTGGACGAGAATGATGGGCGAGATAGTCACTGAGATAAGCGTTCCTGTGATTGGGAAGGTGGTGGCTGTGATGAAGGGAGCTCAGGAGTTATGGTGGCAGTGGTAGCGAGGACTGGATTGTGCTGAGGTAGGTATGATTCGAAAAGACGTGGAAATAAAGTATGTTGGCGATGGTAAGAGTCAGGAGGGTACAAGTGGCAAGAAAAATAAGACTTAATTAATGCCTACCAAATGTACGATGGTCACTGAGGCTGACAATCACATTTTGCCAAGTCTCAAGCTTCCTGCAGAATACGACCCGCAGTAGTTCTTACACCCAGGTTCCTATTTGTACAGCTGGGTGCACAGGAGCATAGGGGGAACATTTGTGTCTAAGAGTGACATCAGTTCTCCCCAAAACTAAACTCAAGATTTACTTGCTGCGAATTTGACTAGCTAACCAATGCATCCCCTGCTCCACGGTATAGGTGAGATGAACACTTCCTCAGATGATAATTCTTCGTTCCTATGTCTCACCTAATACTAGATATGGATGTGGATGTGATAGGAAGCGTTAGGAGAAACACACTGAGGTGGTTTGGCCATGTGGAGAGGATGGAGAGCGAGAGACTGACGAGGAGAGTATGTGAGTGAGATGGAGGGCGGGAGAGGGAGGGGGAGGCCAATGATGAGATGGAGGGATGGAGTGGAGAGGTATATGAGAGAGGGGTGTGTGAGCTGGGAGCAGGGCAGTGAAATGGCAGGGGAGAGGGCGACATGGAGGCCACTTGTTTGTGGCCACCCCTTATGGGATTAAGGCGTCTGGCAATAGAGAGAGAGATTAAAACAACCAATTTAACGTTTTCAATACGATGATGAAAGTTTGTGATTGAGTTCAGGGTAATTCTTGGTGATTTATGATGAAAGTTAGTGATTGAGTTCAGGGTAATTCTAGGTGATTTAATTCAATCCAAAAACCGCACGCAACCCAAGGATGATGGTGGTGGCGTAGGTGAAGGTAGGTGGAGGTGGCTTGAACTGAGGTGCAATGATAAAAGCGATAGTAGTTTTAGCCCCAGGTTCATTTGTAACGTGAACCCAGTGGACTGCCAGCTGAAGTTGCCTTTCCCTGGCAGTGCACCACCCTCCTTTTGGAAGACAGGGAGAGGAGAGGAGGGATTGTATAACCGGCAGTTAATCCCTCTCCAGTACCGGGGATAACGGTACAGTAACGGTACAATGGTATTTTGGTGGTAGGGCATTACTGTAACCTTTGAATGCACCATTATTTCTAAGCGATGAGGCAGAGTGAAGTAGCGTGTTTGACCCAATGGCGCTGAGAAGAACGAGCATAATTTCTGTCAGTCATAATTTCCCCTGCATAAGCATATTTGGATGTTGCTTGACTAAAACCCCATCTCAGTCAAGGGTTAACAAATCTAACAAACTGGGATTGACAGTGATTAGTGTCTGATAAAAACATATATACCAAGAAAAGAAACCCCGAGCAATAGCAGAGGAGGGTCTTGTAGTATGGGTGACTGACGACGTGATGACAGTATCGAGTGCAAGGTTAGTTTATGATTACACTTAGCAGCTGCGATATAGACAGCACCTTATTAAACGAGAATACTATGATGGCTAAAAGACCCAGTAGCCATAGTGATAAGATGAGAGTATCAATTCCAGTGATAGTAATGATTACCCTTATCAATTTACAATAACGACCCTCGGGTATTAGCAGAGAAGGCGATGATGATGATGATGGTGGCGACGAGAATGTGATGATTGCTGTGACGATGACAGCACTGACAGTGGTGATGATTCTAGACGTCCAGGTGATGAGAGGAGCACGGCTAGTGAATGGTGAAACAGGCTAGTGATGGGGTGTGTGGACAGTGATGGAGATAACGAAGGTGCACTGATGATTTTAATGATAGGCCTGGTGAAGGGGATGATAGACGTGTCTGTGGCTTCCGTGTTCCAATATTTTTTAGTACCCTCTCGAGATACATTAAAAAATTGTAGCAGTATTAGTAAACGAAAATTTTAGACGAGTTTGGTTGGCTTTTTTTTTTCTCCCCCGCTGGATTTCCGTGTTCCATTTTTTTTTTTTTTTTTTTAGTACCTTTTGAGATACCTTAAAAAATTGTAGCAGTATTAGTAGACGGAAATTCTAGACGAGTTTGGTTGGCTTTTTACCCCCCCGTCTCTGGATTTCCGTGTTCCAAGATTGTTTTTTCTTTTACAGTAGCGCTCGAGATGCTTAAAAAAATCTTCGCAGTATTGATAGACGAAATTCTAGACGAGTTTGGATCGCATTTTCTTCCCGCCTCTGAGTTTCCGTGTTACAATATTTTATTTTTTAGTTCCTCTTGGGCTGCTTTCAAGGATCGTAGTATTATTGGTAAAGAAAATCAGAATATCCTGTAATTTTTCTTGCTCCCTGATTTATTTTGTCCCTGCTTTCGTGTTCCAAGATACATTAATTTTCTGGTTTGTTAATAGTTCCTCTTGAGCTGCTTTCAAAATATCCCATTAATAAAGACTGAAGGTACTTTACTTGCTTGGTTTTCTCCTTTTTATTCACGTATCATTTTTAGTTTCATAGTGCTAATCATTTTCTTATGTTAGNCATTCCTCCTAGACATCCCTTTCATTACCTAGACATTCCTCCTAGACATCCTTTTCCTTACCTAGGCATTCCTCCTAGACATCCCTTTCTTTATCTAGACATTCCTCCTAGACATCCCTTTCTTTACCTAGGCATTCCTCATAGACATCCCTCTCTTTACCTAGGCATTCCTCCTAGACATCCCTTTCATTAACTAGACATTCCTCCTAGGCATCCCTTTCTTTACCTAGGCATTGTATTTTTTCTTTAACCATAGCACTGTTTACACGGTCACTTTAGCATTCAACAAAAACAAATCTAACAGGGCCGACTTTAGGATACCACTTTTTTCGGGCCTAACCTCTGTATTCTTCTGTTTCATTCCATTCTACTCCTCCTTCCACTCATTAAGAATCGTTTTCCCCCCCACTGAATTCACAAAGAAAATATTATCTACAGAATTCATTACAAATTAAACTCAAGTCTGTAAAGATGTACTAACCGCAAATGGTCTTTTCTGGTAATAACTTGTCATTTTCCACACCTACGTCATCCAGAATACGGGACAGAGTGTTCTATGCCAGAGATGTGTGTTACTATATCCCAACGTTTTCCATATACATATTTCTGTAATTTCCGACAAATAGGCAAATTGGCTTTATAGATAACGAATGGCATGTAAGCTGTCATTTATTTTTTTTTAAAGTTCGTGGTGCGCTTATGAATAAAAACAATATAGGAAAAGGCTACTTATAACCAGGACTAAATTAAGAAAAATATCCTTCTTTAGGGATGGAGTGGAGAGGTAAATGAGAGAGGGGGGTGTAAGTTAGGGAGAGGGCAGCGAAATGGCAAGGGACAGGGCGACATGGAGGCGATTTGTTTGTGGTAGACTCTTAGGAGATTTAGGGGTCTGGCAATAGATAGACTGATAGACAGATGGATGGATGGATGGATGGATGGATGGATGGATGGATGGATGGATGGACGGATGGATGGATTTACCAATGCCACTTCCTGTCACTCCAGCCCCTCTCCCCGCTTCCCTGGACGGTATTCTAGATGGCATAGCTTCGTAGCACCCTTTCTTTGGTGATTTAGTTGTCATATTGCACCGTCACGTTCTCTTGTATATTTTTATATCGATTTAATACTACTTTCATCGGCAACATACGAGGGGATATTGAGTATTAATGTAAAATAAATCGCTAGAGATAAAGTGATCCGACATTTCCACAGCCACTCAGAATCCGTCCCCTGCAACATTCGTCACTCACCTACTTTACCTACTTCAGTTCCTCAAAGCTCACACCCTCAAGTGTCTATGAGTCTCCCTTGCTTCTCTCAGCTCATTAAACCTGTCTTAGCTCGTTAAACCTGCCTCAGCTCGTTAAACCTTGAGCCGCATACTCGTTGACATAGATGATTTCGTTGTATCATTTCCTTTGCGATTCATTTTACTTATTACACCTTCATATTGTCTATTATTTATATGTGTCTTCTCCATACTGACAATTCGCATCAGTAATGTACACGGGGTTAGCTGACAAAATCGGTGAGGAAGGGATGTTAAGAAATGCTAACGAGAGAACGACCCTGTAGCACAATGAACCTGTTTCCAGATTACTATCCCACCTGCCTTGCCACCTGTCCCCCCACCTGACCTGTTCACATCCCAGGCTTCCTCTCCTCCTCCCCATCACCCTCACCTCAAGCTCGTCTTCCCGTAACTGCACTTAAGGAAGCTCCCAAACACCTTTTCTCAAGCGATTTATTTGCTAATTACACCTTGCTATACCCTTTCCAGGTGGCTTTACACTTAGTGAAATGCCTAATGGTTTTCTGTAAGCCAGGAAACCATTTACAGCGCTAGGTGGTAAACATATAACCAACCCATGCGTGTTCCCTACGTGTCAGCAAGCGAATTGGCGGAGAGTTAGTGCCCCTCCCCGTAAACAACTAACTCAAAGACAAATGGCCCCCCCTTACGGGAAAATGGCGTCTGGCTATAGATACACATACTCTTGTTATTTTAAACCATTCTAACTTCGCCATACTCTTCATAAATAACGTACAAAGGATAGTAACCATCTATGTTAAAAAATAAATCACTAAGGAGGAGGTGTTAGGGAGCCCCGTTAACCGATGAGACTACGGGCCTTGGATAAAGATTGTTTCCCTTTTGCTCAGTATCAATCAACATTTAAATTAGGGACCTGGATATAACTTCGACTGCTGCGTGTTGTATTCTAGGTAAAGACTGATATTCCACAGACTTGTTTTGTCTTAATAACCCTCAAAGTCGTATATAACAGCCAAGATAATTTAACCACGGGAAGTCAGGGAGGATTATGGCAAGAACTTCACAGGAAATTGAAAGGCTATGTTTGAAAGAAAATGGCTTCTGACTGGTCCGAGAAAGGAACTCTGGTTCATTCCTTATCAAGATGGGATTAGTCAACCCATACACCAACACCTCCCCCAGCCCTAACAATTGCACGCACACATGCGGGCACACGCACACATGCGGGCACACGCACACATGCGCACAAACACACACACACACACACACGCGCGCGCGCAAACACACAGACTCGCGTGCGCACACAAAGATACGCTCGTGCCCACAAGCAGACGCGCGCACACGCACGCAAGCGTGCACACGTCCGCACACAAGCTCGTGCTTATTAAACAAATGCACTTTCGAACACACACACACACACACACACACACACACACACACACAAATACGCGCACACACCCACAAACATACATGCGCACACCCCCTAACACTGGCACACACGCGTGGGTACACACACCCATCAACACACACACACACACACACAATGCGGACGCTCGCAAACACACAGACAAGCGTGCGCACTCACAAAGATTCGCTCGTGCTCACAATCAGACTTGCGCGCACACGCACGCCAGTGTGCACATGTCCGGACAGAAGCGCTCGCTCATTAAACAAATGTACGTTCGAACACGCACACACACACACACACACAGGCGGACACACACACGTGCACTTGCTCTTACAAACACACACGCGCACACACACACGCGCACACACACACACACACACACACACACACACAAAACCACTCTAGTCTGAAGCGAGTCACGACGCAGTGCTATGGACAGAGGTAGGGCCGTAGCATTATCTTTCAGCCAGTGAGATACGTGAAAGTACAGAAGGGCGAAAATCCAGGCTAGATTATAAACAGTTTAGCTCTGGACTGCCTAATCGCGTGGGAAACCTATGGGTACAATTTAATACTAGTCACAGAAAGGAAAAAAAAATCTGTCTCACCGGTAGAACGAGGTTTGGTGTTTGTCCCCACAGTGGCGAGCAAACGACATCAAGGCGCCTCCCATCACCAGGATCACGGAAGGCGCCCACGAACACGGTTTGGCCTGTAGACTCGCTGGTTCAGGAGAGACTGGCACCTCTTCAATGTCCATAAATTTTATCACACGGCACGATAATAATGTTCACTGAGTTGCTTCTGGAAATTGTCAGTACCGGGAAAAGCGTAAATAACAAAAAAGTGGCAAAGAAGGCCTGTAGACTCGCTGGTTCAGGAGAGACTGGCACCTCTTCAAATGTCCATAAATTTTAGAACACGGCACGATAATAATGTTCACTGCGTTCTTTTTGGAAACTGTCAGTACCGGGAAAAACGTAAATAACACAGAAGTAGCTAACAAGGCACAAAAAGCAACGTTAATAATAAAGGTCGACGTGCTAGTAAGGTCCCGCAGCTTACGAGAATAAAGCCCTTAACTCCACAGTGCACGCGGTGATGTTCCTCCCACAACTGACTAATAACAACTGACGAGAAAATGGATGCGGCGGTGACTTGCCTCGAGCTGGCTAGGTGCGATTCGAACCGACCCGACTCCCTGGTTTGAATCAGTTCCGAAAAAATTGCTTGGAATTAAACGCGCCCCATCAGAATTCGACGCTTCGAAGTGAAACGACATTTTCAAAAACGAATAGAGAAGGATTTGTTCATCGTTTTGTAAATCAGAGTTTGAGTTAGATGCGGCAAACCTACAAATAAATATTCGTTTATGTGAAATATGTTAATGCAGTGTTGATGCCGACCGTCGACTTTAAGAATAATGTAATAAGAGGTAGAATAACGAAAGATATGACTCGAACTGACTCCTCTGTTGTCCATCAGCTTTAAGGTCTAACGTTTATAATACGATGGCGTCTTTATTTATGCTGTTTCCTGACGATTATATTTAGCTGTGATGTAATTTTTTGAGCTGATTAGGTATTGATATTACTTCCTCCACCACCGGGGGGAGGGAGTCATCTAAACTTAATAAAATAATCTGCCATTTGCTACAACAAAATGAAACAGATGTCATTTGTATTGTCTGAAGCGAATCTCCAGTCATTCTTTCAACGGGATGGAAGTGTGGGTGACAGAACTTCTTTCTAAAACCATTTACCCATAGTAGTTGCCCACAATTCGTTAATAGCCGTAATGCAGTCAATAGCTTATCTGTCTATCTATTGCCAGACGCTTCAATCCCGTAAGAGGTGGGCAAACAAATCGCCTCCATGTCACCCTGTCCAACGCCATTTCACTGTCTTGCTCCCAGCTCACACACACTTCTCTCTCGTATACCAATCCAATCCCTCCAGCTCATCCTCGGCCTCCCCCTCCCTCTCCCCCTTCTACCTCACTCGCATACACTCTCCTCGTTAGTCTCTTACTCTCCATCCTCTTCACATGGCCAAACCACCTCAGCGTATCTCTCCTAATGCTTTCTATCACATCCACACCACAACGCTCCTTCCCCATTTGTCAGTCTGTCTCTCCGCGGACACATCCACACCACAACGCTCCTTCATTTCCTCATCTGTCAGACTGTCTCTCCGCGTCCCTCCGCAGTCGAAGGCCACTATATTTTAATGCATAATAATAAATCCTCCATGACATACGAAAGCTTAACTATTTTATCCTTGCAACCACCAGGCAATATTGTCCAGCTTAGGAGTAATCAGCTTCAGGACGTTGTATATAGTTTGATCTTGTGAACTAACATTTTATTTTGCTCAAGCGGGAATTTCAAACTGGAGGGAGATATAACTTTCANTCTCCAAAGCTAAAAATAAGGACATTGGCTTACTACAGCAACCGCGAACAATTATCATCCACATCAGTATCCAGCTTCGTTGCCTTTTGATACAGCAGCGCAGTGAACAGGATAAAATTCACGATAATTCACTAGGAAGGAGGTACTAGAAGCCTTCAAAGCTGAAAATACGAGCCTTGGTTTGGCTCAGCCCCACCCGCAGCAATTATCATGCGCCTCCACATCCAGCACCATCGCCCTTCGTTATAGGAACACTGCACGCCATCAATAACTGCAATGAAGCCGTTATGGCCGCGTCGCATGCACCAGGGCAGTCAGGATCCAGGGCCATTTGCAATCCTAATTTCAGAGCCGAGCAGCCGACGGAATTGATAATTTTTGCGGCCATTCGGTTTTGATTTGCAGCGCTACAATCCAAACCGATCCGGACAAGCGAGATCTTTCACTTCTGACCTATCACGCCTCTGCCCCTCCCCCATGATGAGCCGGGAGTGGTGCTCGTGTGGGAAGTGGTGAGGGTTGAGACTCGTACTGGTAACTTCGGTATTAGGGGTACTGGTTGCAGTGTTGGTGGGAAATTGCTGGAAAAGGTTTTGGTGGTGATAATGGTTATGGTGAAAGGGTAGACTGGTGATGGTTATGAAGGTAGTAGGGGTAATGGTGGTGGTAGCTGTGGAGGAGGTACTGGTGGTGGTGGTTGTGGTGCAGGTGGAGAATGATGGTGATGGTGGTAATGGTTAGGAAGGAAAAAGTGGTATTGGTGTAGGCAGAGACCTTTGTGGTGGTAGTGGTGGTGTTAGTGGTGGTGAAGGTAGAGACAGAGGTGGTGGAAGTGACAGTGGTGGTGGTAGTGGCAGTGGCAGTGGTGTGGGTGGTGGTGGTGGTGGTGGTGGTGGGAAATGATTGTGTTGGTGTGGGCGGTGATGTGGGAGGAGGGAGTGGCTTTGGCGTGGGTGGAGACTAACTGTGGTGGGGGTGGCAGTGTAGGTAGTGAGGGAAGGCTTTAGTGAAGGCAGATTTTGGTAGTGGTGGTTGTGGTTTTGGTGTAGGTTAAGTACTGGTGTTGGAAATGTTGGTTGTGCGGTAGTAGAGGTGGATAGTGGTGATGGTGTTGAGGGTAGTGGTGTTGAGGGTAGTGGTGTTGGGGGTGGTCTTGAGCAGTGGTACCTGTGGTTGTGGTACGGATGGTGGTGGTAGTTGTGGTAAAGGATGTGGTGTAGGGAAAGGTGCTAGTGATGTTGGACTCACTGGGTATGGTGCTGATAGTGATGCTGGAAATGCTGTAGTGAACATACAAAAAATGCTAGTGATTATAACTGTTGTGGTGATAATGTGGTAAAGATATTGGTGAGGATGGTGGTAGTGGTGGTGGTGGTGCAAGTGGTGACAGTGGAAGTGGTGACAGTGGAAGTGGTGGAGGAAGTAATGATTGTGGTGTATGTGGAAATAGTGGTGGTTAGGATGGAGGTGATGGCAGTGTTTGTGGTGTGGATCCTGCAACAATAATAGCAGTACTTTGTTTTACATGAGGAGACGCTGGTATTGGTGGCAGTAAAGGTGTTGTTAGTGGTGTTCGTCGTGTACATGGAGGTGTTGAAGGCAGTNATCTCTTCCGATTTACCCAGTCCTTCTCAAGTCCTCAACCCTTCTGAACTATCCAGTCCTGTTACAATATCCGACTTTGCTCAAGCAACCATCGCTGCCCCCAGACCCTCTCCTTCTGAAATACCTACCTCTGCTCAAACCCCTACTCCGTCTAGAGTATCCACCTCTTCCACAACACACGATCCTCCTCAGACATCTAACCCCGACTCTCCTCAGGTCATAAAAGGGATTCAGCCTCCCTCACTCAGTTCAGAGTCCTGCCCTTCGGAGGAAAATGAGGAGCAGAAAATTAAAAAGCCTAAAATCAAAAAGCCTAGGCTCCAAAAGTTTAGGTTCCAAAAGCCTGAGGTCCAAAAACCTGAACTCCAAAAGCCTGAGGTCAAAAAGCCTGAGGTCAAAAAGCCCAAGGCGTTCGTGGTGCCGCTGGTGGGCGATGAAATGCGGCCTTACGACCGTAACGACGGCTTCCCCGTCAAGAGCAACTCCAGCTCCAAGTCCTCTGGTGATCCCTCCTCCACCTCCTCTGACGAGTGAGTGAAGAGGCAGGCGGGGGGGGGGGGGGGGGGAGGACTAACCAGGACCCATAACCTCGTCGGGCAAGAAGGTTCCCTAACACCTTTTCTTCGTATCGTATCGTTTACAAAGACTCCGGGATACTTGCATGTGTTGGTCTTGGTCACCTAAAGGCAGCCCTTTACATTGCTCAATCTCCGGCAGCCTCCCTATTCAGTCCCTAGTCCCTGATGACACACACTATGACCTCGTCCCTGGTCTTTTTCGGTTTGTCCCTCGCAATCCTAACCTTGACCTTCCCACTTCTCAACTTCAGCACCCAGCTGTCATCTTCCATCCCCAAAATATTCCCAAAACCATCTCAATCTACCCTCTTCGTCACAGCACCACTACACACCAGTCCCATCCTTCTTTTCAAGTCTTCAATCGTAACCCTAGTCCCCCAGGCCTCACGTTCAAGCACTGAAACATAGCCATACAGTGCATCAACAGCGTACAAAAATTAACCCGCCATATTCAAACTTAAGTAGCTAAGGATGAGGTATCAGGGAGCTTACTTGCCCGACGGGAATGCAGTTCTCCTTCCTATCCCTGAAAGGAAGATGTTGGGCTGCAGGAAAGGACAGCTTCAGTCAGCAGTCCACCGGGACGACATCAACAACAAGGCCTATCCATAAATAACACGCATGGCATAACAACTAAACCCATAACTTAACGACTATAGGCCTACTAATCACAAAATCACTATACTCATAACTGTAATCATAACATACAGTAATATACCATACCAACGCACTAAAAACAACAGAACTCATCTCATTCGAGGGAGGTGGTAGCTGAATCGGTAGAGGTGGTGGTCTACTGTCGTTGTGGACGTGAGTTCGTTTCCCGACTGGGGCATGGAACAGCCTAAGGAACTGATTTCGGTACACAGACTTTCCTGACCTACCATTAGACCCATCGGCATGTCGTAAAAACACCCCTGCGATGCTCCCTTCACTTAACGGCCTATAATTGCCATCCCTCCATCTTGAATACTGACTTATAACACTAGAATATGATGCTAGTTACGAGGAAGTGCTACGGAAAGGCAAGAGAGGCAGGGTATTGTCCTTTTTTTGCCACTGAAATACCTGAACTAACAGTAAAAGGACTGAAATTTGAGCCAAGTCCTGTATGAGACCGCCCTTGCATGAACTCAGTATGGACGGTGGGTGTAATTTGCTCCAAAGTGGTGGCATGTGGAGGTATAGGAGAAAGCATAACAACTGAACTCATAACATTACAGGTGAACTCATAGCTTAACAACGTTATGACCTTTAAATGTTACAGCCATTAAAATTTTGTCACTGAAATAAATGTTAAATGTTACACCTAAATATTATTTGTTATCATTAACTAACCTAATTATCGTTATTAACTAGCCTAACTGTTATCATTAACTAACCTAACCTAACCAAACTTAAAAAAATAATAATTTCTCCCATATATAAGCTGAAATTTGGAATCAGCTTAAAAAAACTGTTAGTGAAGAAATTTACATAGAAATGAGAGAACGTGCCCCAAACGACGATCCGTGACTTATCCTGCTTATTAAACCCAATTGTCCTGTTCTGGGTTGTCTAAATCCTCCAAACACCGACATACCCTGCATAAACAGCCGAGATATTAATAAGACATATACAGAATTAAATCGCTAACGAAGGGGTGCTGGGAGCCTACTTACCCTGCGAGAACATGGGCTTTAGTACTGAAGCCTGTGGAGTTACCCAGTGCTGTCAGGTGAAAACGACTTGTAACCAAGGAGACTCTTTCCTACCTCATAACGAAGGCCCGTATTCTCGTTGGGTAAGAAAACTCCCTAACACCTCCTCCTTAGCGATTTATTATTGGATATGGCTGGCTAATATCGTTTTGTACGTTATTTATGCAGAGTATGAGGATACTGGCAGGATTTATGTAACACAAAAGACGACAGTAAGGCATAAAAAGTAAAATAAATAGCTTAGGAAAAGGTGTTGGGGAGCCTCCTAAACCGAGAAGAATACGAGCCTATGGTAATGTTTGAAGAGTATGTACTGTACAGGTAGAATTCACACCTTTATCGCTTTCATAACCACTGTTGTTACCGCTGCTTTTTTTTTTTTGTTTAGCGTAGACTCATTTGCAATTATGCTCATTATCATTCTTCTTCTCGCCTTTCTCCCAGCCCTTACAACCCTCCCGCTATGCAATTAAGTCTCACATAATTATATCCACTGACAGTATCGGTTTCTAATTATGAACGCGTGTATAACAACTTTACCCTCTCATAGGCTCATCTAACCAATTCTTAGTTCAATAAAATTATGTTGCGTTAACTGGAATATACTATAATTATCCCGACTACTAGATGATTCAATTACCCCAGTCAGATTATTATTATTTTTTTTAAGCTCAATATTGAAGTTAAGCTGTAGGTTCTAAATAATTTAATTAAAGCTTGACTCCTATACTTGGGTTACATTTAAGCTGGCATAGGAGACTTCGCAGATGTGTGTGTGTGTGTGTGTCTGTGTCTGAGTCTGTGTCTGTGTCTGTTCTCTGTCTCTGTCTGTCTGTCTGTCTGTCTGTCTGTCTCTCTCTCTCTCTCTCTCTCTCTCTCTCTCTCTCAGCAGTCTTCACTAGTCACCATGCAATGTATAAAACAACTGAGGAGGAACTGTCAAAACCTAAACCATCATTTCTACGTCTCCTTCACATAAAACACCTTGAAGCGAAAACCATAAATTTCTCTTCTTTGACGTCCAAGAGAGAAGGGAAATTTTGAGGACCGATAAAGCAGGACTAACGCGTGATCCTTGTCTTATTATGGTTAGGAGGGTAAAGAGAGGAAAATTGACAACGAGGTGGAGGGATAAGGCGTAACAGAGGAGGGTGGTACGTCACGGGAAGGGAGGTCGTTCTTGAGTAGGGATAGAAACGCCTGGACGTCCCTTTTGTCTAGATCACCCTTCACAGGATAGTGTCTGGCAGTAGATAAATTGATGGATGGATAGATAGCAATGATCAGATAGGCAGATAAATGAGAGACGAACAGGCAGGCAGGCAGACAGAAAAAGATACCCAGATAGACAGGCAGATAAGGTATAGATATGTGGATAATTAAGAAGACCAATGAAGAGGAGTGTAATTTTCCCTTTGAGACACCCCGAACATAAACATTTACTCTCTAGTCTGGAATTATCAAACCTAACATAACACGATACACAGAAACTGCCAGATAAGCCCAGTGCACGCCATCAAAAACTGCAGCAGGTAGAGGCCCCATTAATCTGTTTCATTCCATCACTAAACTATCATCTTCAGCTCACGAGAGCCCCCTTACATGTGAAAATGAAGGCTGTATCTACCCCTCTCGAGTAAGGGCTATATTCTAAGCTAAAAATCTGTCTGGGGCTAAGAAGATTTAGTTATAGGAGAAAAAGTTGTACGCCGGGAGATGTGGCACTCAGTATCCGGTCTGTATCAGAGGTGACGATTTTTCTTGGGCCACCTACTGCTCCATTTACGAACTCACGTAAGCTTAAGCTGTGTCTAAGATTGCTTGTTAATGCTCTTGTCCTCACTGATACAGCTACCATACACTTAACGACTAATCAAGAGTGACTTTTGTGCTTAGAATGCTTGTTAATGCTCTTGTCCTCACTGATAGAGCTACCATACGCTTCACAACCAAGCTGGAATGCATATTAAGTTGTACGGAAGACTGACTATAATTTGTCTTCACCCATACAGCCACGGTACATATCACAAACAAGTTAGAGTTAATATGAAATTGTACATAAGATTACTCATCTATACTTTTACCTTCACTCATACAGCCACCATACTCTTCACTATCAAACCAGAGGGAATATTTAGCCAGTCGATCAGGTGGCATAATTATTTTTTTTTCTAGCTTACAAATGACTTTATGAAACCTAGGAAGAGATTCATACTACACGGGTTAGTCAAAGTTATGCCGGACTCCTAAAATTAGTAAATCCTGTCCTAAATAAATGCCTTTGAAAGTAGAAAGACTAAAGCAGGAAAGACTTGATAAGAGTGAAGGGGTTTAAGTAAGGAAACTCTAAAATTAAAGCGATTTCTAACACCGGTAACTTGCTATGAAAACCCCTTGTCCTGTGAATTTGTTTTAAGTTTAAGCTTGCTATGACACTCTCATTTAAAATACTATTGTCTGGTTTTGGCTGGAACAGAATACCACAGTTTTTTTCTTTTTTCTTTTTTTTGACAAGATTAATGGTGACAATGCCAACTTCCCCAGCGCCTATGTCTCACTCTCAGCTACATAAAATCGTCTGGAGTTAAATGAAATAAATCACTAAAGCTGCTCCGAGGATGAGAAAGTTAAGAATCCTCACGAATACGGAACTCCATTGCCCAACTTAACCCTCCCTGGGAAAGACAGACTCCACACTGCTTGAGGGAGTGACTCGAAGCTTTCCTTCCAATGTGTCGTGCTCTAAAAATAGTTATAATAGCCCGTTTTAGGTCTAGCTGTCCTCCTAGATGCTACACAAACTCACATGTTCTCACTTTGGCGCCAATACCGATGAGGAATAGCCTAAATATTAAAGTTGATTCATTCAGTATTGGTGTGACATTTTAGTGGGGACTGAGAAAATATAGTCTTTGAACGAAAATGAAGCGATCAAACTTTTCCCTATACCAGCCGGGGTTCGAAATCATCCCTTCAAACAACAGACTACTTTTAACCACTCAGCAATAGAAATCATCACGTTTTCCCCTCTTCTAGCCTGAGATTGAACCCATGTCTCTTCAAACAGCAGACCTTTTCTTCAGCCACTTGACCACCACCATCCCCTCAAACCTACTGAAAGACCGGAGATCCTTGGTAAATACATACACCTGTGCTCAATAGATAACATCACATTTTTCCCTCCTGTAGCCTGGGGTCGAACTCACGTCCCTTCAAACAGCCGACCACCACGTTACCCACTCGACCACCAGTACAAGACTTGGGATCCTTGGTAAATACAGACACCTGCTCCTCAGTCTGTTTCCCCCAGGCCTGAAAGACTCCACATTTTTTGCCGACTCGAAACTGGAATCATTAGCGAGGAGCTGTCGTGTTTGTGTGGAGGTGCAGCGCAGTGGGGGTGGAATCAGTCTGCATTTTATTTTGAGTACAGGTAGTGGCAACCATCATCCACTCACTTGATGTAGTGCTGCCTACTTCTTCCCTCACCTTTATCATTCTTTTTCTGTGTCCGCCCTCCCCTCTTCCTATTAATCCTCCCATCTTTCCTGGCACTTTTTATAACTCTTCTTTCCTTTTCAGGTGGCTTTACACTGAGTGACAAACCTAATGCTTTCCTGTTAGCGAGGAAACCATTTACAACGCTGGGTGGTAACCATATAACCATCTCGTGTGTGTTACCTACATTGGTGGAGGGTTAGTGCCCCTCCCAGCAAAACAACTAAGAATCAAACGGCAACCCCTCATGGGATTATGGCGTCTGGGTATAGATAGACAGACAGATAGATAAATGTATGAGCACCAGGGTCGGTCTCGTCGGTTAAGAAACCTCCCTAACACCTTTTCCAAAGCGATTTAATTTTGCCTCTAACGCCTTACTGCCCTCTGTCATATAAATCCTCCTGACGTCGCCATACTGTGCATACATAACGTAAAAAAGGACAGTGACCAACCATATCCAATAATAGCTCGCTAAGGAACAGGTGTTAGGGAGCTTCCTTAACCAACGAGAATACGTGCCCAGGAGTTTCATTTCGTTTAATTCTTCCACAAAATAAGAGACACTGGGAATGGAAGGATTAAAGTGATGTCATATTTAACCTCTTCACTATACTCCTCTCACCTTAACTTGGCCAAGAATTGTTCGTCCATTTGCAGCTTCTTCCACGTAGCTCAAGGGTTGAAAATGTTACTGCTCACTACACTCATTCCACAGGACTTCTTCCTGATTATTCCACTGTTAATCTAGTGCTACAACTCAGCCTTCAAGAGAGAGATGATAATTTTAGGCCAAGTTAGCGTAAAAAGAGTATAGCAAAGCCACTCTTAATTTGTATACATTTGTTTAGAGTGTTTAGGGATATAATACGTCACAGGAATCAGTTACATCAGTCCTTGGCCCCACGACATCTTTTTACGCCCGTGCTCGCGAAGCATGAGCAGGTGCTATGTTTTGGTGTGTGTGTGTGTGTGTGTGTGTGTGTGTGTGTGTGTGTGTGTGTGTGTGTGTGTGTGTGTGTGTGTGTGTGTGTGTGTGTGTGTGTGTGTGTGTGTGAGCCTGGAGGAAGGCTTGTGGGTAGGCGAAGGAGTGAACAAAGGGAACTGATTTTCAGAATAATTAGTCAAAGGCAAAGGTCAAAGGAAAAGGCCAAATATCGACCCGTGTGTCAGCATGTGAAAAAAGAAAACGATCCGATCTGCACCAAACTTGATGGAAGGGTTGAGGATCAGGCAAGTCGTCGACCTATTGTGTTTTAGAATATGGGCTACAGGTCAAGGTCACACGGCAAGGTTAACAGTTCTTTTCAGATTTAGATCACTGTTTGGGGAAAGGTTCAGGGTAAGGCAAGGATGAAGGATTTAATATTTAGAACAAGTTGAGGCCAAGGTCACAGAGAAATGTCATATGCCAAGGTCAACTAAAAATCTGGGTCTAGTCTCGGTAGGAGGATTAAGAGTGCGGGATTAATGAGGTAAGACCATTTTGAGAGGAATCGGTCTATGGTCAGTGTCACAGGGGAAAGTTTATAGCTAGACCCACTGACCTCAGTCCAAAATCACTCTTAAGCAGCTCATACCACTCTGGGGATGACAAAAAGTATATTCAAAGATGACATACTCGAGCTGAAAGTATAACATAACCGCTTCTTCTGGTGCCTAGTTTTTCACCTCCACTTCCAGCATTCTGCATTTCACCCCAGGAGAACTGAAGGTAATGTAACCACAGTATCATTCCAATCTGCCTATCTACTAAGCTGCGTTCCCTGATTATAACTTCAGTGGATAATAACAGCTTCAGTGCAACAACTTCAGTGGAAAACAATGGGAAATGGGACTAACTTCCGTACAGTAAATATCCTTTCTAGTTATTTTATTGAGAAATATTTGTTTCAGTGAATAAGTGCAAGGTAACTAGTGAATATGAGGTTCAGTGAAATGGTGATAAATTTGGTAGATGATTCAGTAGATGAGAACTGTAATGATATGGTCCGCAGACATTAAAATTTGTGAAGTTAAAAATAAAAAAAACTTCAAGGAAATAATAACATAAGCGGATGATTCTAACCAATGGATGATAACTTCAATGAATAATAACAGTGGGTAATACCTTCACCTGTTACTGAAAGATGGACACTAATGTAAATACAGCAAAACTTCAGTGTGTAATAAGCTTCAGCAGATACTAACTACAGTGGACAATATTAATAACGAATAGGATTTACTTTCACGCTAAGAAGTTCAGTAAATTATAACTTCAGATGATAATTTTTGCATAACCTCAGCAGATGGCTCATTACACTGGCAATCAATAACTTCGCTGGATAATAACCACAAAGGAGTAATGACATCATTGAAAAAATAACCTCCGTGCATAATTCAGTGGACAACAGCAATAGGATACTCAAACAAACTTATACAAAAAAAAAAACATGACTCTTTAATTACAATAAATATACACACGTGGTGGCGAACATCCGTGGACCAGACCCATCAGGCTATCACAGGAATCATGAAAGAGGATTCGGAACAGGCCGTCCAAGGCAGATCCATGCCTATGCTATTACCAGACGAGTTTATTCAGCTTAGGAGTTCTGATGGTTATGAATGGAACACTTGTAATCAGTTCTCAGTCACCATCCCATGCTAGAGTTCAGCCAGCGATGAGAAAGGTTAGACGATAATCACCGCTTCAGAAAATATCGTCAGAAATTCGGGGCTTCACACTGCTTCGACCCCTGTCACGACACGACACCGATGACGTATTCTTTCCCACTCTTTACTATCTCCAGACGATTTTTATTAGTTTATGGAAGACCTTTCGAACAGGAGTTATATTTATCCTCCGTTAAGTCCTTGAACACGAGAGGTCTTTCCTAATCTATATGAAATCGTCTTGAAATGGCAAAAATTATCTACAAAAAAGCGATTCCGGATAAGAGTTAATAATACAGTCCTTATTTTCTCCCTAAGTTCCCTTTTCTTGGCTGGATCTGCCTAGGACGACCCGAGTATCACTGCCACTTAGTCCAATCCTCGCCACTCCCTCAGAAGCCCCCTACTGCCGCCCCCCAACACCCCCTCCTTGCGACGCATAACTACAGAGAAGAGGAGGGAGGATGGGGAAATTTCTCTCGAGTACAGACAGTCCTCAGTATAAGTCAAGGGTGCACTGGAAGATTTACAGATCGACGTACTGACACTGATCACGGTTTCCCTAAATATTAACTTTTCATGCCATAAATACACGAAACTGGAAATTATACAAGTAGGTTATAACAAACGACCTCAAAATTAACAACTTTCTAAAACGCTGATACTATAAATGGACAAATAAACTTAGCTAGTGACAACTGAACTTTAGTCAAATTTCTGCAACTTTCTGTGAACTTACCAGCAAAGAGGAACGTGAAAATACCTGGCAGGAGACTTAAAGGGAGGACTTAGCTGTATACAAATGACTTGGAAAAATGCCCAATATGAACTTACATTATTTCATAACAGAATTCACGCTAAACCAAAAGCGTGAGTTAGGATCGAGGGTGATGTGTATATCTGATCATTAACCCTCTCACCACGATGACAATTTCTGATCTAATTATTGCTACCTCAAGACGATTCTACTCAGCTCATGGGATTTCTTTCAAAGTGAATCTTCCCCATTAAATTGAAGGAAATCGTCCAGTGTCAGTACTAACAATAATAATAATAATAATAATAATAATAATAATAATAATAATAATAATAGTGGGTATTCTTACTACACTGATAATGCAAGACTTGGCGACAGTAGGGGTCACGTAGAGTGCCAGGGTCATAACATGAATGACCTCATTTATTCTCCTTAATTTACAACAGTCGAGAAAAAACAACATGATGTGCAATGTAATGTTAAGAGCTAAAATGAATTAACACTTTACTACGATGATTCTCTCCCTCTCTCTCTCTCTCTCTCTCTCTCTCATTTTTGCTACCTTCAGGCGACTGTATACAGCTTAGGAGAGACTTTCAAACTGGTAAACTTAGATCTCTCCAGAGCTGAACGACGTCCCCTGGAGGTGGCAAAAATAAACCAGAACACCTCATCATCGTAAAAAAATGGGTTAATCTGATGTCCTGCCTTTCGTCCCTAGCTACCGTGCCATAAACATTAACCACCTCACTTCAGTAACGTCTATCATTTTCCATACATGCTACCTTCAGACAACTTTACTTAGAAGAGATAACTCGTGCTGATAGGGGTTAACGATGGCTACAATTAAACCCTTGCAGACCGAAAAACCGCCTCCCTATGCAGAAAACAACGTCTGGAGCTACCAAAATAAACTTGAATGGCGTCACTGTCGTAAAGAAAAACAAACTTTCACCCACACAGGCTCACATCTTAACATCCATATTTGTGGCTTCCCAAATGTGGTAGGGAACGAAGAGGCAGGTAGCAAAAGGAGATGAACGAATCAAGGAATGTGAATGAGAAGCGAGAAGCAATAGCGAGGGGAGGGGGAGGGAGGGAGATGAGGGCGCAATCCAGTATCTCTCAATCACAAGTGCTTAACAGGTCCAATCTCTGGGTGGGACATCAATTTTCAGGTAAGATTGTGAGGCTGGGTTGATAATCAGAGCTGAGAATGAGGGAGGGGGAAGGAAACATGGTGAGGGGAGGGGAAGATGAAGGGAGAATCTTGTATCTCTCCAGCTTAAGCGTTTAACAGTTTCATTCCCGAGGCTTGGGGAGACCGTCAATTTTGAGATGAGGCGTGGAAGATGTACAACTGTGCGGCGGGGTTGGTAATCAGGGTTGGGGATCTCTTACAAGACGGCGAGGCACCCCATTAAGCACTCTCTTTTGTCGTGGAGGCGATTGTGAGGAGATCTGTTGTGCCTCAGGGTGACGGGGCAAGGGGAGGGAGGGCGACTGTAGCTCTAAAGTGGGTTCATTCAAGCCCCGTGTTATCTCGAGTCGGGATCTCCCCCTCGCTTAGCATACCTGGGCTCAGGAGCAAGGACCAACTTGATGTCATTTTCCTCTCGTAACTAAGACGTTTTTGCAGGCACAACGTGAACTCTGTCCTTCCTTGACTTCTTGCAAAAAACAAATATAGCCTACAGTCCGTTTCCTCTCGTAAGATGATCCGTTTTTGCAAGAGGAACAAGACACAAGGACAATATACTTTCTTGTTCGTTCCATGAAAAAGAATTCTTCGTTGCGACTGGGAACATCTTGCAATCAGCGCCTCCTCGTAACAAATAATTTTTTGCAGGAAGAAGGCACAAGGGAACAATACGCACTTTCTTGTTCTTCCCACGAAAAGAGTTTTAAGATACGACCGAGATTCGATCGTAAGATTGTCTGCGAATCTCCGCCTGAGAACAGCTTACAGTATGTTATCTCTGGTTAATTCCACAAAGAACACGATACAAGGAAGGAATATGCACTCTTCTTTCCTTGTCCCTCCCACGATATGAATTCAAAGCTGCGACGGGGAACAAATCTTAAGTTTGTTTATGAATCTGTTCTTCGGCTCCTTCCCTCTCTCGCTATGTCTTCTCGCTTGGTGAAGGGCGTTGCTTGTACGTTCCGGCGTTCCTTTGTGAGGGGTGAATATTTACAGTCTCTCGTATATCCTATTCCTATATCGTCCCAGCCTTCATGCCCCTAAAAAGACGAGGGCCAGGCAGGATCTAGAACGAAGAAAGGGAAAGCTTAAACGCAGGAGAACTATCAATAGTTTGCCCAGTGAAATGGACCATACAGTACTTCGCATAACATACAAGCCATCGGGATCCTGGCTCAACATAATTATTTCAACGGAGATAATGATAGAACGTTAGGCTCAATTTCCAAGCACTGAGTCCCATAAGCTACCGTAAGCTTGGCAGAAAACTTTGCAACACTGTAGGCAACATTATCTGACATTATTCCAAATGAAATGTACAATTGCGGACAGAAATACTGATCCACTTCCTTATGATCAAAAACGAGACAGTGAATGATGTGCTTCGAAACTCAGTGATGGGATATTTGGACCCCATATATTGCAGATTACGCGAGTTTAATCAATGTTAGACTGAAAAGTGGAACCATATTATTGCCCGCTACTGTACATGAAACATACTGAATATCTGCAGTGATTACGAGAATAATAACTGGGCGATGAAGTTAGGGGTTGTGGGTGAGGGCAGTTTCGAACACCTTGGAATCTGCAGCACCGAGTCTATTTATGGACCTCCTGTCTCTCTGGCCTGGAAGACTTTATCAAACAAGCTTTCAACGACGCTATTTATCACACTAAAAGGATGGTAACCAATTTTTAAAACCTACAGGCCGTCCGTGTTATAAGAAGATATGTTTCAAAATATCAAAAATTTTTCCGTGTAACTGACACTAAGACGGGAAAAACTTGCAGTCAGCAATGGAGTTTTTTCTGTAATTGAGTATGGACTTCATGCAAAAATATAACAAAAACAGGCAACATAACAAGGACTTACTGCTGTTATAATTCAAATGTTATGGGAGTCATAATTTACTTTGAGACTTTGCTTTAATTCATAAGAGTAATTTGACACCGGTGCCGCGAACGTGGGCTGGGCGGGTGGTCCATTGGTGGTGGGAGAGGAGGGCAGAGGCTTCGCACCCACACCTGTTCTGACCATGGGAGCTGCGGACCCTGAGGCGGACGGTGTTCTGAGGGTATCAGGTTACTGGGGGTCAGCCCTGTGGAGCCCGCATCCCCCTACTAATCCCCCCAGCTCTTCCCCAGCCCCGAGTTCAGTGTAGTGGAACCTTGGGGCTTGGGTCTTCGTCACGCCCTCCCTGATAACATCTCCAAGGCAGCGGGTGTGGGTGATGGGCCGTCGGGATGTGAAGGGGCGGCATTCCTCCTATCTTGACGTCACCCTTCGAGGAGTAATGGGCGCCTGGGTTGAGGGTGACGTGTCGAGGAGAGCAGAATACGACGCCCTTCATTATGGGCCGTGGGACTGGCAATGTAAATCTGTGGTCCTATTGTATTCAGTGATCTAAGGATAGGTTCTGTTGTACTTAGCTTCAAACTGGGGTTGTATGGAATTAGATGTGGATGGAGAGGTGTGTGTGTGTCGAGGGAGTTATGTGGGGAGCTGAATGTGGATGTATGTGGATATCTGTGGACTGGGTGTACCGGTGTGTAGGTCGGTGTGGGTGGAGTGGGTAGGTATATGGGTGAAGTATATCGGGATGTGTGGGCAGCTTAGGTGTGGGTGGGATGTGTGGATATATCATGTGTGTGGGTGTGTTTGGGTAAGTGTGTATGAGTGTGGGTATGTGTGGCGTGAGTAAGTGGGTGTGGCTGATTTTGTAACACCTGTTGATGCCGTAATTACTGCCCATGGAAAGTTGTCCAACCTGAGAGAGAGAGAAACACGGATGTTAGTGATAAATATGAACGAGGATTAACTAGCAAAAAATACTATGTCTATTTAAGTGTTATTTTATTTTTTTTATCAGGTAAAGAATCAGGAACATAAGATTTAAAATACAGATATATAATGAACATATGGTATATTTGAGAGGTCATGTATCCACTTTATCTATCCTGTATTTAAATGGATCAATAGATGGCTGGATTTCAATACAAACTGTACGATACACCAGCTTAAAAAAAAAAGGAAAAGAAAAAGGCTGCAACAACTTTCTTCATTACAGCAAAATAATAATAATAATAATAATAATAATAATAATAATAATAATAATAATAATAATAATAATCCATGCATGAAATTGCTTACTTAACTATGATGGTACCTTTATGAGCAAATTTACCTGGTCCACCTGTCACCTAATTTACTCTACGGTATTTCATCACCTTACTTGACCTAACTTCACCTGATCGATTACATATAACTTAATCCAGCTTAACAAACTAAGCTAGATTAGGTTAAGTTAGATTATGAACTAAGGTTGTCAGGTAATGATTGATGACCTTAGCTTGTATGTTAGGTGGCAAAGAAAGATAGCTTTGAAAAATACTAACAAACTTGAACTTATAGAAGTACTAGATACAGGAGCTTCAGGGCACTTCGATTGGTGCCCTTTGGATGGATGAGTGTGTGTGGTGTGGCGTCGCTAAAGTCTACGGGAGTGGAACACCTAGCGTCCGAAAATCGTTAGTGAGAGGCAGACGAACAGGGCAATTCCCAGAGATCCCTTGCCATCTAAAAATAATGAACCTATGAACCAATATATAAGAGTTGTATAAATGGTGTTATAGAATTATGGTTTTATCTATCTAAATAACGTTATCCAAATCTTCCAGGTGACATAATTAAGCTTTATTACCTGTTTAACATCTTTCCTCGGTATAAAGCAACCTGTAGTGAACATAATGGAGACTACACCTACTCCAGGTGCCAAAGCCTCTCTAATGCTGAATAAAATCGTCTTTACTGTAGAACATGAAAGTGGGAAAACGCATAATCGGATTGAAAGGGTTGGAGTATGGTCATCGCTTAATCTGTTACCGATTTATGGGAATTTCGTAACAATTCTTCCTAAGCGAATTATTTTGCACATCTGACGTTAATATTCTACTGTATGTTACTATCCCAAACCGTATCGTTATTAGAGAGAATATTAGCCAGTTAGAGTATAATTAAATGAATCGCTGGGGATCAGGTGTTTGGAGCCCTCGTAATAGCTCTATGTTACTGATTTATTTCGCACATTTCACCCCAACAGCCTCATACATGTCACAGCTAAAAGAGTATCGTTTTTATACAGAAATCTGAGCATAACAAGGCAATACTAAGGACCTACATGCAAAATGAATCAATCTATCTATTGCCAGACGCCTTAATCCGGTAAGGGGTGGCCACAAACAAATCGCCTCCATGTCGCCCTGTCCCCCGCCATTTTATTGCTTCCTAAATACTTTCACTTATACTTTTTTGTCCTCTTCTTCGATGCCAAGGCTATGTATGTACTGGACATATCGACACAAAATAACATGGCTGAATATGGGAAATAAATCGCTTAGAAGAATTTGCTAACGTTTCCTGTCACTTGATACGGCCTTACTGACTCATCGGGGAGTATTTTAAGTACCATAAGAGGCTTCGTAATCCCTCTTCTTTAGCGATTTATTCCCCCATAACACTTTACATTTTAATTTTCTGTGTATTCTTTATAAAAAACATAATTTACATAAAAGATACTCTGGTTACGCAATGAATTAACCTTAACACTTTCTTGTATGCGACTTAATTCTGTTTTTATTTTGAACTGCCATTAATATCCTGAAAAATTAGGATATGCAATAGATTTAAACAGATGGGATAATTTTCTTCTATATCCTTCCATCAGAAATGTCTAATACACTGTGAATTTCAAGCAATCGTCTTTCATGGTGGACACATTTCAACCAACGTGACAAAGTGCTTGCGGGAGAATTTAAATTGCGTTTGAGATGGCTAGGACTGAAAAAACACAGGTGACAGCTTTTTTCCCCCCCTATTTTCCGGTGTCAAACGATTTTGATAAAAATTTTACAAGACACGAGATTCTTGACGTGAGGTTGGGTTGGATGTTACAAAAAAGAGTGATTTCATAAGAGCAAATGTCAAAATCACTCAACACAAACATGGATTTCTTGAGCATAAAATAGTGGTTAAAAAGGGGAGAAAACAAGAGGATGCTGAGGTGTAAAATACGGAATAAATCGCTAAGGAAGTGGTGCTAAGAAATATCCAGTGCCGCTCGGAATACCTGTTGTAAAGTGAAGGTGTTGGACTTACCCCGATGGGCTTGTGGTTGGTGCGGTAAGGTTCGTGTCCACTCAGGTGCCGCTGCCTCAGAGATCATCAGTAACAAGCTGCTACCTCGCTACTTCACACTAACGTAACATCACTCGCAATAACAACAACGTAGTAGATTCTTGTACTGTTGTCTAGTACTTAAAACAGTTAATCACGGAGATAGACACATTAGTATTTCATTTGCCCCTTTCACACACAGTGGCTATCTCAAGTGGTCAAGTGAATAGGAACTTTTTTGTCACTGGAGTTCACCATAGTTCAGGCTCTGCACTAAGTCAAACGAGTCTCGCACAACACTCGTTATCTGTAGGTTATGGTCCAGTAGACGCTGAAATCCAGGACGTCTCGCTCCACTGACTTAGCAGGTAACTCGACGGGTAATTGCCATCTTCCTGGTGTCCTACAGTCGTGTGCTGTGGTCGGCCCTCTTACCTCGCTTGGGTGAGAGCGGGCGAGGTCGTTGGAACAGGTGGTGGACGACTTACAAGGCTACGGTGCAGGCCAGAGGGTGACTCTCGATAGCAGCCTGGTCCTCACGCCGCCAAAGTGATGCTGCTGGTTTCATATTCCAGCAAGTCCATCTCTCGGTCGTGTACATCGATGTTGAGGACCTCCTGAAGCTCACTGATGTACTGGATCACACTCTCGATCACCTCTAGCCGGGTCAGCTTCTTTACGTGGGATTTTCTGCTGCTTGTGCATGTGCTGCTGGTGGACACAGGGGTGGGTAACAGGTGCCGCAGTTTATCTAAATAGAGTGACACCTCGAAGTCTTCCTCCCTGCTCTTTGACACCTTTCCACTCCTGATTGCTGGGATGGTGCTCACAGGAACTTCGCAAACCTGGGCCTTCATGGTGATGGTCTGGCTCTTGGTTGGATCTGGTCAAGTGCACAGGCGGGAGACAGCTTAAGAGTAACGTCCTCACAGCACCACACTCAGGTAGATTCTGCGGAGCTGAAATCACAGTGCACGGGTTTGTACTCCTTCGCGCTGTCAGTGGCCAAGGATGCTCGCCGACCAATGAGAACTCGAAATCTGAAGTTCTCCGCCAATGATAACGGGGGGGAGAGCGGCGATAGGCCAATGGGAGGCGAGGTGGGTGGAGTTTGGCAGGCAGGCATTGCGGTGGCCATGGAATGTGGACCTGTTCTCGCCTCAGGGAACATGTTATTGTAATTATTTTGTGTTAAAAAGTTCGACCAACGACAAGTCAAGATGCATGAGCGAGTGTGTGGCATCTGTTACACGTCACTAATTATCAGCGTAAATCGGAGAGGCGAGACAAAACTAGATTTGGGCTTTCTGGTGGAGCGTAAATACATCCTCCTGACACCTATTGCCCAACACGTGCACTACACTTGGTGCCAGCCGTAGGAAAAGGTGTTAGGTCAAATTACTGAATTCTCTCGGTACTTCACACACTTTATTTACCGATTCTGATTCTCCGATTAAATATTAGATCTCAATACGCAACACAAGTCCATAAAAGAGAGAGCGCGAGGCAGGGAGGTGAGGGGCAGGGACGAGGGACAGCGGGGAGTTGTTTACCTAATACGGGAATACCTTAGGGATATAACCTGGGGCCTTACTGCGGCTCAGGTGCTTCCCGCCCTTCGCTGCAGGTAACTTATCGCAGCCACGCACTGAACGCGGGTATTATCGCTGGGTTTGGAGACTCCATTACGCCTCTTACTCAGCGATATATATTGCACACTGCACTTTAATAACGTCGGATATGCTGCTAATAATTACTACATCGATACTGAAGGAAGATAAAGACAATATAAATATCTAATGGAAATGGGTGATCTGAACAGGTGGGTCATTTCACTGGGCATACTGTTAATAGTTCCCCCATTTTCCTTCTTTTTCCCAATTTATTTCTGGATAACCACACTTCAAGATGATGATGAAGTAAATCGCTAAGGAAGAGGTGCTACGGAAGCTTGTGCGAACGAGAGAATGGTTTCTTGTCTTCCTGTTCCCTTCCTCTTGATCCACTGCACTGCATTTTAAGTTCGCTGTTCGCCTCCCTTCTTCAATAATTTTAACATCCCTGCATTCATAGTCT
>JAGKTI010006942.1:19286-38732 GCA_018397915.1 Birgus latro | reverse complement strand
GTCCAATTGCTTTAACATCCTGTGTCTCAAAAGTTTTCGAGTCAATTCTTAACAGAAAATCTTAAAGCATCTTTCCTGTCACAACCTTCTTTCTGATCGTCAGTATGGGTTCTGTCAGGGATGCTCCACTGGCGATCTTCTCACCTACCTTTCAGAATCCTGGTCATCCTCCTTTCGGGACTTTGGCGAAAGATTTGCCATTGCACTTGACAACTCAAAGGCTTTCGATCGAGTCTGGCATAAATCTTTGATTTCCAAACTGCCCTCCTACGGTTTCTATCCTTCTATCTGTGCCTTCATCTCTAGCTTCCTTTCTGGTCGTTCTATAGCCGCTGTTGTAGATGACCATCGTTCTTCTCCTAGACCTGTCAACAGTGGTGTTCCTCAGGGCTCTGTCCTATCACCAACTCTCTTCCTTTTATTCATCAATGACCTTCCAAGCTGTACATCTAACCCTATCCACTCATATGCTGATGATTCCATCCTTCACCTTTCCATTCGGTTTCCACAACGTCCATCTCAGCAGTTACTTTAACGAAAAAGGGATGAGGCTATGGCACACCTAATGTCTGACTTGGCTCGTATCTCTGATTGGAGTAAAAATAATCTTGATATTTTTAATGCATCAAAAACTCAGTTCTTACATTTATCAACCTGACAAAATCTTCCTCAGGATTACCCACTAATGTTTAATAATGTCCAGCTCAGTCCTGCATCATCCTTGAACATGCTTGGGGTTCCATTCTCTCAGGATTTGTCTTGGAAAGAACATATTACAAGAAATTTGCTTCCAAGAGATTAGGTGTGCTAAGCTGATTCCGAACTTTCTTTACCCCCTGCACAGTTGTTGACCTTGTACACGGGTTTTATTCGCCCGTGTATGGAGTACAACTCTTATGTGTGGGGAGGCTCCCCACAAGAAGCTCTTCTCAATAGGGTGGAGTCAAAGGCACTTCGTCTCATTAACTCTCCTCCTCTTACTGATTCCCTTCAACCTTTGTCTCTTCGCTGCACTGTTGTATCTTTATCTCTCTTCTATCGCTACTTCAATGGTCGCTGTTCCTCTGAACTGTCTGCTTGCATTCCTTCACCTCTATGACAGGCACGTAGTACCCATCTAGCAACAAATTCTCATCCCTTTTCTGTCCAACTCTCTAATACAAGAGTTAACCGTTACTCCCAGTCCTTCATTTATGCAACTGGTCAACTCTGGAACGGTCTTCCTCTGTCTGTATTCCCTACTTCCTATGATCTCCAGTCTTTCAAATGCAGTGTGTCCAGGCATCTCAAAATGAATAGAGCTTGAATTTGGCTCTCTTTTGCATTGTTTTTTGCTTTTTCTTGGATTAAAAAAAAATATATATATACGCATGGCCCTACGAAAAAATGGAGAGATTTTTTTTTTTCAAGTTTATAATTAAAAAAAAAAAACTTCATTTTTTGTGTACCACGGGATGGGATTAAAAAAGGTAATTGTGTAATTGACAGGTTAATATTAACAAAAAATTTTACCTACCTTTGTATTGATTCAATGACTTTGTAATGGTGAAGAGTAGTGTGTTTTTGAGTATGAAGAGAATCCATCAATAAACAAGGAAAATACAGTATGATTAAACAATATAAGGGATAGGTTAGGTTTGGGTAGGTTTGGTTAGGATATGCTTGGTTAGATTAGCCAAAAATAGGCCAGGTTAGGTTACACGAAGATAACATAAGACAGGTTAAGTTAGGCTAGGTTAGTTTAAGATAAACTAGGTTAGATTAAGTAAAAAGAAAAATTTAGGTTAGGTTTAGATAAATAAGCAATGATAAGGGTAACTTTGTCCCACGACAAGCATTCTTCTTCTTCTTCTTCTTCTTCTTCTTCTTCTTCTTCTTGTGGGTTTAAGGGTCATGGCCAAAACAATGGCCCTATGCTCTTCCAATGCAAACTGCTTAAGGCCTCACATTATATGCGGGAGAGCTGCCTAGATTTTTGGATAAAGTCAGACGTGCACTGTACGACTTGTTGTCGTAACCAAGGGTCCCTGGCACCTCCTCCCAGGAATGTGTGGAGAGACAAATTGAAAACTCCCAGAGATGCCAAACGATCCCACATAAGTGTGCGAAGGGAGTGGAATCTAGGGCACCATAAGAGGTAGTGTTCAATGGTTTCTTCAACCATCGGCACCAAGGGTGCTTGATCATACCCAAACGGTACAGGTGATTTGAGAGGCCAGTGTGGCCTAACCGAATCCTAGTGATAGCTACGTCCATGTCCCTACGAGGATGGCATGCCCAAGGGTGTTCAGAAGAGTCGGAGTGAAAATGCCCCAAGTGGGAGGCCGGTAGGGTGGTAGCTAGATTTGCATTCCAGTAGAAAATGCTGGCATTGCGTGCAAGATTAGGTAATGCGGCACTATCTGGTGTCACATAGACCGGTGTACTAGACGTCAGTGCTCGCTTTGCTGCTGTGTCTGCAATGTAGTTACCATGGATGCCTACATGTGAGGGAATCCATTGAAGGCAGAGGTGTCAGGGAGGAGTTACAAGGAGAAGAAGGTGCTCCATTATATCATGGACAATCTTGACATGAGTCATTGGACGATCTGAGAGAAGAAGGGCGAGTAAAGACTGCAAGTCGGTGTATAAAACTATCAGTTGGGGCTGGAGGAAAGTCCGGACAAACTCGAGGGCCTGGTGGATGGCTATGAGTTCTGCGATTAGGACATCATATCGCCCACTGAACAATCAAGTTTGGCATATGGAAAGAGCTTCAAAATAGGCCGCTGAGGCAAAGGGAGATGGAGGGGAGTGAGATCCATCTGTGTAAATTCTTAAGGAATCCTTATAAACAGAGGAGTCCATGCTGTGAAAGAGTTGCCGTGCCAAGACTGCATCTGTTGACTTTAAAAACGGTACTGGGAAATAGGGGGAGACACATGGAGACAATTCTAACCAAGGGGGGACTGGGGGGAGAGGGGCCACTGGGGCAGGCCTCGGCAGATGGAGAGAGAAGGTGTGGCAGGCCTGGATACTGTGGATGATGTACAGTAACCTTGCTTGCAGCCAAGCTAGGGGTTGATGAAGGGCTGTGGAGAAGCAGTAGAGGGAAGAGACTGGGTGGTTGGAGGGGAGAAACGAGACGCGGTGGAGCAGCCGACAGTCCAATTCCATGCGGTAGATGGAAAGGGGAATCACCCTAGACTCCGCATGAAGCGAGATAACTGAGGTGGACTTGAAGGCACCTAGGGCGATGCGAAGTGCTGTGTTCTGGACAACATCCAACTTTTTTAGGTGGGTCTGGGCAGCCAATCCATAAAGGGAGGCACCATACAAGCTCTTACTGTGGATGAAGGCCCGATACAGGAGGAGGAGAACACGTCAATCAGCACCCCAGCGAACCCCTGCCACACAATTCACGATGTCCAGGCGCCTAAGGCATGCTGATCGTAGATGGTCGATGTGAGAGGCCCAGGTGAGACGGGGACTTTCCAGATGAAGGCCTAGAAACTTGTGCCGGGTCCGAAGGGTGAAAGGTTCTCCGGCAAGTTGAATTATCGGCATGGAGGGGAGCCTCCGATGGCCAAAGCACATACGAGCACTCTTGGGAACATTGACTGTTAGTCCCCAGTCTGCAGCCCATGTGGCAAAGGCATCCATAGCCTGTTGGAGGTGATGTTGGGCCTCCCATAATGTGGCAGCCCTGCAGAGGATGGAGACATCATCAGCATAGACTAGGATGGATATCCCAGGAGGGTGGAGAAGGTCATACATTAATACATTAAAAGTAGGGGACTGAGACATGATCCCTGTGGTACTCCCTGTCTGACTGGGGTAGGGGAGGAGTACATACCCCCAAGGGAAACACGAAATGTTCGCCCCTCCAAAAAACTTTATATCCAGGCCAGTGCAGAGCCTTTGGCGCCAAGACAGCACAGCTTGTACAATATCCCATCATGAGAGACAGAAACAAAGGTCCCCTCGAGATCCAAAAAAGCCGCCAGGAGAATCTGCTTATGACAGAATGCCTGGTGGACATGATGGTCGAACTGAAGGAGGACATCAGATATTCCCCTCCCTTGGTGGAATCCACACTGTACCTCAGGCAAGCGGCGGTCCTGCTCCAGCCACCAGCAGAGTCGACGGCATACCATTCTCTCGAGCACTTTCCCAATGTTGGATAGCAATGCTATCGGCCTGAATGAAGCCAGAGAAGAGGGGTCCTTCCCCAGCTTGAGGAAGGGCAGAAGGTCTGATGTGATGGGAAGATCCCTGATGCCCAGATGGTGTTAAATATGTCTAAGAGCGACATCTGATGGGGGACAGGCAGATGAGTTAAAAACTCATTGGGTACTAGATCTGGGCCACATGCCTTCTTTAGAGGAAAAGTTCGCAGAGCGGAGGAGAGTTCTGCCGGGGTAAAAGGGGAGGCTAAGCCCACTGGGGGGGGGGGGAGATGCCTGCCTAAGTGATCCTACGTAAATGCTGAAGAAGTGGAACCGGGGAACCAAATCGAGGTCCAAAGAAGGCAGCCAAAAAGGCTGCCTTGTCTTGGAAGCCTACCAGGAGATTACCTTCCTTTACCAGAGGATATGACAGGGTGGTAGGGTGGCCCTGCATTGCTCGAATGAAGGACCACGTTCGAGATGGTGAGCTAGAGAAAGACAGGGTTGAGCAGAAAGCAGACCAGGCAGCACAGTGAGCTCAGTCAAGAGTCCGCTTGCATTCTGCATCCCTACGGTGGTAAGTGTCTCAGTGACTAGGGCAGGGACACCTCCTCCATGCATTCCAGGAAGACCTCCTAGCACGGACCACCTTGGTGGTCCTCTGTCCACCAGGGAACCGTGACATTGCCTCGGGGACGGGTTCAGGACCCGAGGAAGGTTGCTTCATCTGCTGCCATCATAGAGGATGTAAAGTCTGTCACACTGTCATCTAAGGGCCCTGCGGGAAGAGCCCCAGTGTTATTAAGGGCTGCTGTAAAGGAGGACCAGGACCCTCGTGTGAGGATCCAGTGTGGACGAGGTGGGGCAGAGCAGGGTGGGGGAAGGTAGGGGACATCCAAGATAACCGGAAGGTGGTCGGATCCCAGATATGGGCCAGTCCAGATGACTGAGCCACCAAAAAAAAACAGAATCCCCCACATATAGATCAAGTGTGGAAGGCAGGCCTGAGTGCGGGTCGATACAGGTCTGTAACCCTAATGGGGTGAGTAGCGTGAAGTGCCCACTCTCTAATAGAAATTGGAAAAGGAAAGTTCCTGACCTATTGCCAGAATTCCGGGCTAGAAAAGAATCCCAATGGGGGTGTCTGGCATTAAAATCAACCAGGAGGAGGCAAGGTGAGGGGAGCTGGTCTTGATAGGCCCGGAGTTCCTCTAGTCCTATGCCCTTGCACGGGTTGTAACAAACCGCCACTGTGATCCATCCCTTCACGACGGACAGGCGGACCGCGAGAACTTCCAGCACCCCTTGATGGGGCTGGGTCAGTGGCAGAACTGAGCTGGGCACGTCCTCCCTAACTGCGACAGCGAGACCACCTCCGACAGCCTGACGATCTGCCCGATATACAATAAAACCCAGGAGCGACAGATGGAGATGTGGAGATAGCCAAGTCTCACATAAACCAATAACATCTGGAACAAGGTCCGCTATTGTTTGCCTGAAATTGAATGTTTTCCGAAGAAACGATCTGGCATTCCAGAAAAGGAATCTACATAAAGGTGGAGAAGCCATCACTGAGACGAGAGAAGAGAGAGAAGCCAGGGCAAGAGGCTGATACATATGTCTATGAAGGACTGGCCATTTTTAAACATGGAGAGGGCTGTGAGCAGAAGATCCACGAAGGACTCTGAAGAATGGGCACCCGTGGGGTTGGCATATGGGAAACCATGGGAGGTTATCCCTGGTACTGGCTGGTATGAAGGGGTAAGAGATTTACTAGGTGTGAAGCCCGTATCAAGAGAGCCGGGAGAGGCAGCGTTGGATGTATTTGGGGCTGAGGCAGGGGTTATGACCTGTGAGGAGATGAAACTGGCTGACTTCGTACCAGGCTGGGTAGTTGGAGTTGCGGAGTCTTGTGCAGCATGTGGGGTGGAGGTCCCCGTTGGGCGAGGGTGCCGCCAACGGGGCTTGGGTTGAGGGGCAGGGTGAAGCAGCACCGCAGACTGGGAGGTTGGGTGGGAGGACACAGCCGTTCGCTCCACTTCACTTGGTTCCAGTGCAGACTCGCCACCAAATGTTGCAGCCAGATCTTCCAATGTTGAGAAACGGTTACTGACCACCGTCACATATGTAAGGCCTTCCTGGACAAGCCGGGAAGTCCGAACAGGAGCAGTAAGTGTTGTCGACGGGCCTGAGCTGGATGGGGTGCGTCCTGATGGGTTGAGAGCATGCAAACGGGTGTTGACATCAGACAGGGTCGATGGGTCTGCTCTGACAGCATCGTGGATGGTAAGTGCTTGCCGGTAAACTGGGCATGTGCAGGCCACCACAGAAAAAGCAGTAGGGGTCATTGGTGCACTGACCACCTGATGGGGATTTGCATGGGTGGAACC
This sequence comes from Birgus latro, assembly GCA_018397915.1. Lineage (NCBI taxonomy): Eukaryota > Metazoa > Arthropoda > Malacostraca > Decapoda > Coenobitidae > Birgus > Birgus latro. The sequence continues at coordinate 32,194 of JAGKTI010006942.1, read as the reverse complement.
TGCTGCAACAAGAGCACCTAACCTTATTTTTGCATGATATTGTGCCATGCCCAAATAGATGGAACGTATACCTCCTCAGGATGGGAAAGATGTAAGTCCCCACTGAGTAGCACATATGACCAAAGATGACCTGCTCTGGCAAGGGGTCCCTGAACTTGAGCCGTACCACCCTGGCTGCCTCTGTGTTCTCACCACCAGGGGGGTGGACCGTGAGGCAAGTGACCTCCACTAGCTGGGAGGTACAGTTACCAAGGCAACGAAGATGGCTGAAAAGCTCCTCCTCCGTGATATCTGGAGCAATAGGCCCAATTTTTCCATATGAAAATTCACCACTGCAAGGTGTACGAGCCTGCCAGAACCTTATTGGCCAGTCCCCTAGCTGGGTGAGGGACTCAGGTGGTGCACTCAGTTTGGTTGCATCTGCTGCATAGATGCAAAACCTTATGGCTGACCCCTTACCTAATACCCTTAGTGTTCCCTCAATACAGTACTTACCCCATGAGGACTTGTTAATGGCATCAGACAACCTATGGGGATTTAGAAAAACTGGGGCATTGTCATCCGACCATATTATGTAGACGACCTGGTTGGGTTCGCTGGTGGCATCCCTGTCTGGGGAGGAAGGCTGAATCCACTTGTCCTGGGCACCACGCTCGTCACTAGTGGCTGAGGCCATCCTCGTCCTCTTACCAGAGGTAGTGACCTCCGCAGCAGAAGGGGCGAGGTCCATATCGACGTCCTGTGTGGCCAGGCCGGTCATGGAAGATTCCATGTCTGGCCGAATGCCTGACCATTATGCGCACTTTATTATTTCACTGGGTCACGGTGGGTGTTCTGTAATGAGCCCAATGCAAGCCGGTGGTTATGATATAGCGAGAGATGGGTTGAGCGCCCGAGAATAAGACGGTTGGCAACACGGCCGGGAGGAGCACGGCAGACTACTACCGGGTCTAAGCAGTCTCTCCCCACGACAAGCATTGTAAGATGACGTCCATCTGACTTTGGCACACACAAGATGGTGTACGTCTATCTTCGGCACTGTGGGCAATTGTAAACAAAGACTGCTTTTTAAACGTAATTCACAACTTCTAAAAGAGATTAAAAAAAACATTGGAACTTAAAAAACACACTCAGGAAATACTAAAAGAATCCCACAGAAAGCTTTGATCAAGGAAAAAAACTAAAAAAACTGCAAAATAAGGTGGTCCCATGTCTACTTGAAGATTACCAAAATACATTTGTCTAAAGTCAAAACCCTCGAGGAAAAATTCCATCGATAACACAACAGCACTGTATGCACACCTCACTGACCATCCACCTCATCTACTGTAACATTCTGTATTTTTCCATTCATATCTCCAAACAAAAACATTCTCTCACACATCATACACATTTCCATATTTGCCCCAAACTCACCATTCACTCCTGCTCCTCAGTTCTGCATTGAAGCATATTACTATTGTCACAAGTTCCTGCATTATGACTTGTACTATTACTACTACTACTACCACTAACAATAATAATAATAATAATAACAATAATACTCCCTCTTCTGGCTTTCCTTCCTTCATTCTTTCCTCTTCCTTCTGCCTATGGGTGACTCTACACTGAGTGACAAGCCAAGTGGATTCTTGTACACCAGGATGCCATTTACTACAATGGGTGGTAATCACATAACCAATTTATGGCGCCTGGTGGATTAGAGGGTAATTAAGGCACTTCAATCAGATTTAGCCTATATAGGTTTATATTCAAGGGATGGCTAAGGTTTATTGCTCAAATAATGCTACCAGGGATGAGTGAGGCTGATCACTCTCATCTAAAAGGTGTCAGGACCAAGTTGCCTAGCCCCCAGCTCCCACACTCATGGGGCAACATTGGACTGGATGATGGTTAATATAATGTTACATTGACATCCCACACTGCCACAAGCTCCAATAGCAGTAGTTCGGTAAAGGAAGGATGTCGCCCAGTGAATCATGCTTCCTAGGGTCAGCCTTCCAATGTACGATCGTCCAAAGAAGTGATGACTCGCTTTCGTTAAATTTCGGGAAAAACTCCCTGGGTCTGGCAACGTTCATTTAGGAGACGGAAACAGTCTTTGCCTGCCCTGCAAACATTATTTATGGTGTAAAAAAAAATTAATCTTGCGAAAATACTAGTTTAGTTTAACATTTCTTTTTAATAGATCAATCAAAAAATAAGTAAACAGTGACATCTGGCACATTTTCACGACTCATGCCAGCAGTTACCAATGAAGCGATTTTCCCGCTAAATTTAGAGATTTCAAAAGCAATCTAGCTGGTATAAAATTATTACATTTCTCTGGCTCTTTTTTTTTTTTAGGTTTTGCCCATTTTTTTTTTCATTAATTTCCCTCAGTCTGGAAGATTTTTACCGCATCTGAAACTAATTTAGCGGATTTCAATAATTTTTCCCTTGGCAACAGTGCACGGCAGGCCTTCCGTCAGTTATTACCACGCCAGGGGAGGGAGAGGATGTCTCGACCTTTGTCACGGTTCCCCCCCCCTCCCCCTTATTTTTAATATAATTGTTTTTGGTTTTAATTATCTTCATTGCTGTGTTCATGCTTTTGACTATCAACCTCTCCCTCTTTAGTTCTTCCATGCAAATGCCCTACATGTTTTATAACATGTTGGAATTTCGTGTGAATAAAAATGACCAGTTTTCCACTTATGATTGCACTGGTTTCACTAACGTCACTGAATGCCGGCAGATTAATATGCTTCTTGATAGCAACACAAGTGGTAAGTTTCTTGGGCACATGTATTAATCCATCTGTCTTCGCCTTATGCTACGAGGGGCTCCAGTAGCAAATTTCCTATGTTCTACCTCTATATCACTTATCTATCTATTAACTGTCGAGGTGCCAGTATATCTGTCTTACTGGAATATTTGCTAAATAAAGAGCAGTAATCTGCTTGCACCGATAGGCTGTAGTTTCTTGTTGACGATCCATCTTGCTTTCAGCACTTACGGGTTTTCCTGCATGAATATCATCCCGCATAGAGAATTAAACATGGATAATAATACTGTATATCTTTAGATGTTTATTTTTCTGATATGATGGCACTAATGATTTCGTCATTATGATTATCTGCGGGTTTTATTGTATGGGACATATTTCCTTCAATATTGTTGATCTTGAATGGAAAATAAGTATTACAAGAGTTTCTCCGCATTTTAACCCTGAAACCATTGAGCGATAGGGAGTGCATTTCACATTCTTTCGTACTGCTAAGCTTCAACTTTAGTGTATTGTGGTTTCCTCTCCCGCAATGTGAGATATACATGGTAAAAACACTAATATATTACTTTTTGGTGTTGTTTACCCAAATACTGCTCTTTCCGGTGTGCAATATAGAAAATATAACATGGTTGTGACAGTTGCCAGATACCACTTTCTAAGCGGGAATCGGGTCATCACTACTTTGGGCGATCATACAACAGCAGATAAACTCAGGCATCACGATGACACACGCTTCTCACATTCGTTGCTTTTATTTACCACATAATTATGCTGTATGCTAGCCAATTACACTGCAATGATTTTCACAAGTACCAGGGCTACATTAACTTCGCAAGGCCATGAGTCAGACTAATCTGCAACTGCTCTATTCTCTCCCCCATCCTTTCATACCCTTGCTCAACACTCAAATGTTCTACTGGACTCTAGCAACAACAGTTCTCTATTCCAGAGCTTTCTTACATCATGCAGAACTCTAAATGGTTTATCACAGAAAATGAAATCTAATTACATAAATTAACACCAAAATAAAACATTATAGAGAAAAAGAGAATAAAAATCAAGGCATAATTTTACAAAGAACCTCCACCAACAACAGCAGGCTATCTGGCAACTCTGACTTGCAACTGAAAATGTGAGAAGTATTGGGAATCTCCCAGTACCACCCAGCTAGCACTCCTGCTTCTGAACACTATCCCCTCCTTATTCCTTTTGTCATCCTGACAAAATTTCACAATACAGTGAGTCCTCGATAAATGAAAGGGATAGAGACCAAAAAAAAAAACTTTCGGAATTAAAAATTTCATATATCGGAGCGATTTTCCCCATTGAAAGTAATCTCTCTACTATTCGGACGTCCACTATCCGGATACATCAGTATTCGGACATCGTGGGCTGATGGCCGAAACCCCCCCCCCCAAACCCCCCAAAAAGAAAAAAAAAAAAAATCCGATTTTTTCCAACAGCGTCAGTTTGAATTTCCCGCCCGCACCAACTAGCTCCCTTCCCGCTCAATCCCCCTCCTACTAGTTCTGTCTCAACTCCTGTGAACAGTGGATGGCTGTCCGATCGTTTGCAGTATTTTTGTTCTTGTTTAAATAATCAAAAGTCACAGTGCTAAGGATTAAGTGTAGTTAAACACTGGATTACTGGACATGCTTCAAGAGCAATTATGACCACTGTAAAAACCTTAGAGATGGGAGTAAACAACAATCATGGACTGTAAGTAAACATTGTCAACTGCTAAATATTTTCCATAATCACTTCTAAATCCTCATTCTCTGGTTACATTTTATTTACCTCATGCTTTGTGTCCCATATTTGAGTGCACAGGCTGTGAAAGAGGTGATTTTCTCAGTGATTACCATGTCTCTTACATACGTTCACTATCTAGTCAACTGGTAAACATTTTTGCCCCACACACCTCTAAATCATAATTTTTCTGGTTACATTTTATTTACTTCATGCTTTGTGTCCCATATTTGTGTGCATAGGCTGTGAAAAGGTGATTTTCTCAGTAATAATCATGTCTGCCTTACTCACCTCAAAATCATCATTTTTGGGTTAAAATTCGATTATTTCATGCTTTGTGCCAATTATTTGTGTGAATGGGGTCTTAAGTGCTATGTATGTCCAGGAGGGAGGTAGGTAGATGGTTTTCTGATTTAGGTTAGGTTAGGTTAGGGTCACGAAAGACCGGTGCTGTTGGTGAACATCTTTGCCATACCTAACTCTTTTTCTGGTAACAATTTATTTATTTGATGCTTTGTATCCCATATTTTAGTGCATAAGATATGAGAAATGATGATTTTCATAGTGATAGCCACGTCCGACACTTACTTACACTAAGCTGCCAACTCGTGAACTGCCTTACTCACCTCAAATTCATCATTTTTGGGTTAAAATTTGATTAATTCATGCTTTGTGACAATTATTTATGTGAGTGGGGTCTTAAGTGCTATGTATGTCCACGAGGGAGGTAGGTAGGTACGTGGTTTTCTGATTTAGGTTAGGTTAGGTTAGGGTCAAGAATGACCAGTGCTGTTGGTGAACAGTGAACACCTTTGCCATACCTAACTCATTTTCTGGAAACAATTTATTTATTTGATGCTTTGTATCCCATATTTTAGTGCATAAGATATGAGAAATGATGATTTTCATAGTGATAGCCACGTCCGATACTTACTTACACTAACCCGCCAACTCGTGAACACCCCTGCCTTACTCACCTCAAATTCATCATTTTTGGGTTAAAATTCGATTAATTCATGCTTTGTGCCAATTATTTATGTGAATGGGGTCTTAATTATGTGCTATGCATGTCCGGGAGGGAGGTAGGTAGGTGGTTTTCTGATTTAGGTTAGGTTAGGTTAGTGTCAAGAATGACTGGTGCTGTTTGTGAACAGTGAACACCTTTGCCATACCTAACTCTTTTTCTGGTAACAATTTATTTATTTGATGCTTTGTATCCCATATTTTAGTGCATAAGATGTGAGAAATGATGATTTTCATAGTGATTGCCACATCCGATACTTATTTACACTAAGCTGCCAACTCATGAACATGTATGCCTTACTTACCTCAAAATCATCATTTTTCGGTTAAAATTCAATGAATTCATGCTTTGTGTCCATTATTTAATGCATATGGTGTGAGAAAGGGTGATCTTCATAGTGATTTCCACAACTGATACTTACTTACACTTGCTGGCAAGTTGTGAGCACCTATGCCTTACTCACCTCTAAATCATCATTTTTTGGTTAAAATTCAGTTAATTCATGCTTTGTGTGCATTATTTATGTGAAAGGGACCTTAAATAAGTGCTATGCATGTCCGGTAGGGAGGTAGGTAGGTGGTTTTCTGATTTAGGTTAGGTTAGGTTAGGTTAGGGTCATGAATGACCAGTGCTGGAGCTTCAGGGCCAATATCCGGACAAGACCACTATCCGGACATGCCTTTGGCTCTATTATGTCGGATAGTGGACACAGAAATGGGTTGATGCATTCCAGGACCCCCTTGGACCCCCCAACTAAACTTTACCCCTCCTATTTTGAAGTAAGTAATACCTGTAGAAGTAAGTACACTCGACCCTCGATTTGGCGGACTAAAACGGGGGAAGACTAGTCCGGGCATCACAAAAGTCCGGGGGTCACTGCCCATTCCCCTAAGTTGACCATACTCAGTCCGGCAATCACCAATATTCAGTACCCGCCCCAGACTTTTCCCACACTTTGTCCAGCATTCACTATTACATGTACCAACATAAGTTACATACAAAACATGGTTTACAACAAATGACTATGTAAAAGGAAACATAAATATATTTAACATACTGTTCTATATGTACTTACTGTACTGTATTGTCAAGAGGATGCAGGCGTAGGCCATGATCATAACATACGTTACATACAAAAAGTGATTTACAACATATGACTATATAAAAGAAAAAATAAATACCTGTATATTTAACATACTGTACTGTATTCCATTGTAGAGAGAATGTAGGTGTATGCTGTGATTGTATAGTGGTTCCCTGAATAGCTTAAACTATTCTAAGTCAGACACGACATCCATAGGTGAATCTATAGCACAACCGGAGTCTTGTTGAGCTGCAGGTGAGCTGCTTGGTTCAGGAGGCTGCGGCTTGGCAGTGGCAGACTGGCTCATACCACTGGGGCCTGGTTCAGGAGAAGACGGCTTGGCAGTGTGTGGTTTAAAAAAACTATCAATCTTAGACTGGCGGCCAGACTGGTGCTGCATCACAATAATTTTTGCACGAAGAAGCCGAAGCTGGTCGTAATGCTCCTGAATGTCCTTGTTGTTGCTGTTTGCCACATTTAAGTAGCGTATCTGCACATTCCCTGACCACAAACATCTTAACGGTTGTTGGCGGATTGATGTCACTTTTCCTCACTATCGTTGTTCCGCTCCCCAGTCACTACTGCCACTATTTATTCCTCAGACAATATTTCATGCCCCTCTGCAGCTTCATTTTCTTCTATCCACTCATGAATGTCATCTAGTGTAACTGCATTTTCCCCACCCCTATAGAGAAGTGCATGGAAGTCTGATGCCTCGAACCCCTCAAAATGACAGTCATAATCTTCGTCCTTGAGGAGTTTTTTCCATGTGTTGGTAAGTGTGGAATGCTTAACATCTCCCCACGCCTCAGCCAACTTATGGATGGCGGAGCATATATTGCATGATTTAATATTCTCCAGGGTTCTCTTCCCTCTTGTATCATCTCCCCTGTCAGCCTCAGTCTCCGAAACAACCAGCACTTCAAGATATTTCTCTGGTACCTCCACTTCAGTGAACTGATTACACCTTGATCCATTGGTTGGATCAATGAGGTGGTGTTTGGGGGTAAAAACACGCATTTTATCTTTCAGTCAGCACTCTGCGAAACATCCTGGGTGGGGTGGGCGGGGGCATTGTCCATTAGGACTAATGCCTTCACTTCTGCAGGTGAGATTTTCAGCACATTTTCCTGGCGGCTCCTTAATTCAGGCACCAAGTGATGATGGAACGAGTCTTCACAAATCCAGCTTGTGAGCCACGCTTTGCTAGAACTGTAATAATGTACAAGAAGCTCGTTCATACAATCCTTAAGTGCCCTGAGTTTTGCAGACTTCCCCACAATTGCCAGTTTGAGCCTGTGCGTACCTGATGCATTACCACCACACATCAGTGACAACCGCTCTTTATTAATCTTTTTACCTGGCACCTTATGCTCGTCCTTCCTTGCCTGGGTATTATTAGGTAAGGCCCACCACATAACCCCAGTCTCATCCACACTGTAAATTTGACTTATTGATAAATGTTCACACTTAATAAGATCAGAAGTAGACTGTAGCACCAGTCGAGCAGAGCAGTACTCCCAAAGTGGATGGAAGGCTGATGACGGAAAGCTGGGGCTCCTGTTTCATCAGCCCTCAGGACTTGTTCCTGATCCCTTTGCTGAACTTTTTCAGTGTCTCAGTAACACAGAGAGTAGGTCAGCATGCCCTCCAATACAAGTTTCTCTAACTGTCAACACCAAACTATATGCACGCTACACACGTCACTTCCTTTTCAAAATTTGTAAAAAAAAAAGAAAATGGCGCAGTTAAATCATGCCTCAGAGTCCCCAGGGGGGGGACCATAAATGCCCCCACCATCAGCCCTTCTCCTGGTGACAACTCACAGAGCTGTAACCTTCGCTCAGTTGAACGCCACCTCTCCTCCTCTAAACCTCACCTTAACTTTCTCTCTGAGACTCAGCTGTCTGAGCCAACTGACAGCAAACCCTTTTCTGTATCCTCCAACTTTCTCTATTCTCATTTCAAAGCCAAAGGTGGCTGTTGAGTATATGTACGCAACGATCTATCTTGCTCTCGTGTTCCTGAACTTGATTCTTCTGAATTCTCTACTCTCTGGCTTCGGCTCTCCTGTCATTCTCTGACTAAATATATCTGTGCTGTTTACTTACCTCCTAATTCTACTGACTATCAAAAATTCTTTGACTATCTTACTTTGCGATGGAACACATTATATCCAATTCTCCTGTCTCTGAAATCTCCATTCTAGGAGATTTCAATGTTCACCACCACCTTTGGCTCTCTTCTCCTTTCACTGATCCACCTGGTGAACAAGCCTACATCTTTTCTATCCTTAATGACCTAGAGCAGCTTGTACAGCCTTGGAGAGAGTTCCAACATACTTGACCTTTTCCTAACGACTAATCCTTCTGCTTAAACTGTTAATCTTTTCTCTCCATTGGGCTCCTCCGATCATAACCTTATTACCTTAACCTGTCCTATCACTCCGGTATGGCATGTGGGTCCTCCAAAGAAACGCCACCTGTGGCACTTTGGAGCTGAGGATTGGGAAGCCCTCAGGCAGTACTTCTTTGATTTTCCTTGGAATGATTATTGTTTCCATGGCTGGGAGCCATCTGAGTGTGCATTGAGCATTACGGAGGTTATTCTCTCGGGCATGGAAGCATACATTCCATTCTCATATCCTCTGACTAATGCAAGAAAGCCTTGGTTTAATCATGCTTGTTCTAATGCTGTCTGCAACAAGGAGAGGGCCTATAAAAGGTACCGGAGCCAACCCACCCCTGAATCACATCTTTTATATATTTCTGCCCGGAATCGTGCTAAGTTTTGTTGTTCGCTCTGATAAAAATAATTTCATCCATGCTAAATGTTCTCAACTCTCCAACTCAAACTCTTCTCGCTCCTTCTGGCACCTTGCCAAAAACCTTTCTAACAACTTTACCTCATCATCCTTCCCTCCTCTTTTCTACTCTGATGGCTCTGTAGCTATTTCTTCTACTGATAAAGCAGATCTCTTCGCTCAGACTTTCTCCTCCAATTCCACCTTAGACGATTCCGGTGCTATTCCTCCATCACTTCCCCCCTCTGACTTCCTCTTGACTGACATTAAAATTTCTTCAGCTGATGTNGCAACGTCCATCTCAGCAGTTACTTCAACAAAAAAGGGATGAGGCTATGGCACACCTAATGTCTGACTTGGCTCGTATCTCTGATTGGGGTAAAAATAATCTTGTTATTTTTAATGCATCAAAAACTCAGTTCTTACACTTATCAACCTGACAAAATCTTCCTCAGGATTACCCACTAATATTTAATAATATCCAGCTCAGTCCTGCATCACCCTTGATTATGCTTGGGGTTTCATTCTCTCGGGTTTAGTCTTGGAAAGAACATATTACATCTCATGTGAAATCTACTTCCAAGAGATTGGGTGTGCTAAGCCGATTCCGAACTGTCTTTACCCCTGCACAGTTGTTGACTTTGTACACGGGTTTTATTCGCCCGTGTATGGAGTACAACTCTCATGTGTGGGGAGGCTCCCCACATGCAGCTCTTCTCAATAGGGTGGAGTCAAAAGCTTTTCGTCTCATTAACTCTCCTCCTCTTACTGATTCCCTTCAACCTTTGTCTCTTCGCCGCACTGTTGCATCTTTATCTCTCTTCTATCGCTACTTCAATGGTCACCGTTCCTCTGAACTGTCTGCTTGCATCCCTCCACCTATATGACGGGCACGTAGTACCCGTCTAGCAACAAACTCTCATCCCTTTTCTGTCCAAGTCTCTAATGCAAGAGTTAACCGTTACTCCCAGTCCTTCACTTATGCAACTGGTCAACTCTGGAACTGTCTTTCTCTGTCTGTATTTCCTACTTCCTATGATCTCCAATCTTTCAAACGCAGTGTGTCCAGGCATCTCGAAATGAATGGATCTTGAATTTGGCTCTTCTGTATTGTTTTTGCTTTTCTAGGAAGGAACAGTATGCAGGCCCTTGGCCTTTGGTTCCTTCTTCCTTGCATAAAAAAAAAAAAATCTAACTTCAATCTAAATGGTTCAACACTCTCAACATCAGCACTGGCAGCCTCGCCTGACACTTTCACACTATGGATGCCGTGGCGTTTCCTGAAACGCCAATGTTATCCATCGCTTGCCTCAAAATCAGGGATACCCATGTGTGCTGCAAGCTTTGCAGCACTGGCAGCGAGCTCCACACCTCTCACTGAGACACCAGAAGCCCGCTGTTGAACATACCACTTGTACACAGCTGCATCTAAGTCAACACTCTTTGAAGTTTTCATATGTTTTCTACATGATCCAGTCTTTGCCTCAGACACAGAAAACGACACAGCGTACTCTGCAGCTTTTGTTTTGCTTTACTGATGTCAGATACAGTCTGTTTTTTTACAGCATATTCCTCACACACCATTGCAACAGACTTCCCAGCCTCAAGTTTCCATATTTACTCAAGTTTTGGGGACACTGAGAGATGCACAGGCTTCTGTGAGTGCTTGGTCACTTTCCTTGGGGTCGGTGGTGCCATCCTGGAGTTATAAATTGATCAGATAATGCTCAAACGTTAAACCACTTTACACCACGAGACAACAGTAAATAAATGATTGGCGCGAACGCGACCATCTTGTGGGGGGTCTGGACTTTGACCTGGAAACGTGATGGATCGCCGCGCGGGAAATCTGAAAATGTAAGTTTCAGAATTTTCATTTTTTTGTCCAGGAAATCCAATATCCGGGAAATAGGGGTCCGCCAAATCGAGGGTCAAGTGTAATACCTGTAGTTGTAGAGAATGAGGTGGCCATTTTCTTGTACATCTCTTTTTTCTTGGTCACAGTCCTAACGGTGGAAGCTGCAATGCATAAAGTGAGAGGTGTTAATATTGGGGGAGGGGTTGGGAGGGGTAGAACGAGAAAGACATGGGATGAGGTCATTAAATGTGACTTAAGGGTTAAGGGACTGAATAGAGAGGCTGCCAGAGATCGAGCAGCATGGAGAGCCGCTACTAGGTAACCAAGGCCGACACATGCAAGCATGTTGGAGCCTTCAAAAATGAACAAATGAATGAAAAAAAAAAATGTCCAATCTTCGAGACTCCCTGCCCATCCTCGTGGCGTCTTATATTTTCCAATTTTCTCTTCAGAGTTAGAGTATGGTGCTGCTTCTTCTATGCAGCGGGCTCCACCGATGCTGGAGATGATGCAGGGTGCTTGGGAGGCATGTCTAATCAGTATGAAAAGGGTGTAGAGCTGTGAAAATATCTCATGTACAGCGACACTGAGAGGAGGGATGTGGACTACAGGGATAATTCGCTGTCAGACAACTCCCCGTCAAAACATGGATGATTCTCTGTCAGGACAATTCACACCCAAGACGATTCCCCGTCATTCTACAAATATGCTAATTATTAATTAATTAATATTATAATAACTAATTTCATGGGGACCTATCAAGGTCTATGTTCACTGAATAGTGTAGGCTTTGGATTTTATTATAATTTGCACTTGTAATCAATAATTAACTTGCTTCTGCCTCACTGTAGTCGACCTTGAATTATATTCTGGTGTCGTTCATGGCTGTCTTCAGTAATTTTTATTATAATTTTTGGACGAACCAAGTTGAGATTGATTGATTGGCTGCGAACGTCGTCGTAATATGAAGATTATTCATATAGTTTTAGAGTACAGTAATCCCTCTAATATTCGGACGTCCAATACTCGGATATACTCACTATTCGGATATTCTGGGCTGCCCAACCCCCAAAATGCCAAAAAAATTGGGGAAAAATTGGAAAATTTTCGATTTTTTTGGACCGCGTCAGTTTGAATTTCCCGCCCGCGCCGATCAGCTATGTTTACACTCGTGGCGTCTGTCTGTCGGTCGCCATTATTCACTCAGTTATTGCATCATGAACACCTCCGACAACGGTGGCCAAAGTGATTGCTTTTGTGGTGATACCCTACCTCCTACAGTGCTTGATACTGCTCTTCACCTTCTTCATCATGTGTGTGATGATGGAATTTACTGTTATGTACAGTGCAGTGAAGTGATGTGATTCCAGTTATAAAAAAAAAAAAAAAGTTGTGGAAAGTGTTGGTGATAAGTGCTGGTGATTCTCAATTGGAAAGGTGTGTCAGGTGCAAGGTCTTCCTGTCAGAGTCTGAGATGATAGAGTGGGTTATTACATCAGAGGGCAGCTTCTTGTTCGTAAGTACCCTAACTTCATGCCTAACCTGTTTTCATCATGCTGTAAATGTGTTAAAAGATTACCAAAAATGTTAATCATAATTTCCTGCTTGCAATTTAATTTT
>JAGKTI010006942.1:0-14614 GCA_018397915.1 Birgus latro | reverse complement strand
TCTCTGAAGTCACGTGAGAGGGCTTCAAGCACCATGATAAACAACAAGGGACTCAAAACTGACCCCTGATGCACACCAACATTCACGGAAAACTCATCACTCAAAGCTCCATTCACTCTTACCTGGGTGCGAGCACCCATGTACATGGCCATAACCACCCTAACCAGCCATTCTTCCAACCCTAGCTTTCTCAAGTGATTATGGAAAATATTTAGCAGTTGACAATGTTTACTTACAGTCCATGATTGTTGTTTATTCCCATCTCTAAGGTTTTTACAGTGGTCATAATTGCTCTAGAAGCATGTCCAGTAATCCAGTGTTTAACTACACTTAAATCCTTGGCACTGCGACTTGATTATTTAAACAAGAACGAAAATACCACAAACGAGCGGACAGCCATCCACTGTTCACGGGAGTTGAGACAGAACTAGTAGGAGGGAGACTGAGAGAGAAGGGAGCTAGTCGGCGCGGGCGGGAAATTCAAACTGACGCGGTCAGAATTTTTTTTTTTTCCCCTCTCAATTTGGGGGTTTCAGCCATCAGCCCACGATGTCCGAATAGTGAGGTGTCCGGACAGTGGACGTCCGGATAGTAGAGGGATTACTTATATTTTTTTCCGTTAATACCAACTATTTGGTGCCATATTTTACATTTATTATAAAATGAATAAACCACCATCAGCTTTATAACTCATATATTGTATCTCGAAAAATAATATACTTGCTAAATTAACTAATGTGTAAATAAATGACAGGGAATCATCCTGATGCCGAAAGACCTGATAGCGAATTGTCTTGTTATTGTTGTGATGGCCTCGCTGCAAGTGAGCGCGGCGCTGTGCAGCGCGCCCATTTTGAATTTTTCGTATTTCCTTTCACTTTGCTTTTCATATCAAGACAGATACCTTTTGTACTGTGGAATTTGTCCTACATTCCTCGCTTTCGTAACATCAAAAATTCGTATATCGGGTTTTCGTTTATCGAGGACTCACTGTATTTACAAACATAATCCACAAAAGAGTCCCCCAACTTATCAGGTCGTCTCCTATGCCGCTTCTGACAGAGTCCCTGCTCCTCCACACAGTCCACTCTTCTTTGAAAGACTCAGTCTTCTTCCTGATTCACTTCTTCCCTACAGAAACTGTCACCATCCTCTTGGGTTTCAGCTCCTTGGTCCTCCTAAACATCATTGGCTGCAGGTGTGCATGATTCCTCAAGGACATCTCACATGTACTGTTCTGGCCTGTGATACTGCTACAGTCAGTTCACATGTACCACCTATGGGCTAGACTTCCTGCCTCCTCAAGTCCGGTACGTTACGTCTGGCAGGCAGTCCATCACAGTGTAGGGCCCATCCCACGGGTTCTGCAGCTTCAGTGACTGTCCCTTCTTCCACTGAGGATTGTATAGCCAAACTTTGTCACCATCCTTGAAGCTCACCTCACTTGCTTTAGCGTCATACTTGTTTCATGCATTACCTGAAAACTTCAGAGCTTCTCGAACTTGATGTACATCAGCCAGTCCTTCCTGAAGATGCTTTGCATAGCTGGAGGTGTCTACAGGCAGCTCTTCACCAGGTGGTTTCCCCATTAACAGATCAACTGGCAATCATAACTCATGGCCCAGCATCAGTTTTGCAGGTGTGTAGCCAGTAGACACATGAAACCAGAACAATATGCCATGAGCAATGCAGGTAATTTCTATACATCTGTCTCTCCGCACAGTACAGTACTGTACTTGGCCAGTTCTTGTCCCAGGGTTCAGTTAAATCTCTCAACACCCCACCACCTGACTGTGGTCTTAGTGGGGTCATCCTGGCCTTCTTGATCCCCAGTAACTTGCAGCACTCATGGAACACAGCACTCTCGAAGTTTGTACCCTGGTCTGAATGTAGCTCTTGTGGGATGACAGAAGAACTGGTCAACTAACACCTGAGCAACAGTTGCTGCCTCTTGATCAAGGATGGCATAAGCTTCTATTCACTTTGTGAAGCTGTCCATGACAACACATCTATACCGGTTTCCTCTTTCAGTTAGTGGCAGAGGTCCAGCAATGTCCACTGTGACTCTTTCCACTGGTGTACTCACTTGGCACTGCTGAACAGGAGGGCAACCATGTTTCTGGGTGGTTTCTTGGCACAGTATACATCACAGACCCGACACCACTCTTCAACATCCTGACACATGCCAGTCCTGTAGAACCTCTGTCACAGCTGACTTAGAGTTTTCTTCACTCCCAGATTCCCATTAGTTATCTGGTTATGAGACTCTGTTAAGGTCTCAGACCTCATTTTCTTAGGAACCACCAGTTGCCAATACTTGCTGAGGCCATCGGGTGTCTCCCACTGACGCACCAGTAGTCTGTTGTTCAAACGAAGAAGGTCCCACTGACTCCAGCAGTCCGTTGTTCAAATGAAGAACGTCCCACTGATTCCAGTAGTCTGTTGTTCAAACGAAGAAAGTCCCACTGGCTCCAATAGTCCGTTGTTCAAATGAAGAAGGTCCCACTGACTCCAGTAGCTCTTAGTCACTGAGCTGAACCTGGAATCCTCTCCCCAAGATGGTCGCATTTTGCTCTGATGCAGTCACTCTAACACTGGTTGTAAATCCGTATCCTCCATCTGCATCCTCTTCAGGTCTTTTTCACATGACACTGACCCTGTCACTGCAGTACGACTGCATTTCTTGCCAAGATTTTTCGTACTACACTGCTTGCAATCTGAGTCACAAGGCCAATGACTCAGGCTGTCTGCATTGCCATGTACCTGCCCAGGACAGTGCTGCACCTCATAGTTGTGCTGGTCCAGCCTCCCGAGCCAGCGTACCAGTTGTCCTTTTGGATTCTTTAATGTCCTCAGCCACTTGAGTGATGCATGGTCCGTCCTGATGAAGTAGGACCCATACAAGAAGGGATGGAAGAAATCAAAGCTCTTCATCACTGCCAAGAGCTCCTTATGGGTCACACAATAGTTCCACTCTGGTGGGCTGAGCTTCTTGCTGTAATATGTCACCACATACTCTTTGTCATCTTTCTTCTGCAACAGGACTCCACCAATATTGTGATCACTAGCGTCATAGTCCAGGATGAATAGAACTCTGATCTGAACACTAGACAGCTTGCCAATGCATGCTTGAGTTCATCAAAGGCCTTCTGAGTTACTGCAGTCCACATAAACTTCTGCCTCTTTCCTAACCACCTGTGCAGAGGTGCAGCTATCGTTGCAAAGTCCTCGACAAAACGCCGGTAGTAGGTACACAAATCCAAGAAACTCCATATTTCCTTCACATATGTTGGAACTGACCAGTTTTTCACTGCTGCCACCTTCTCTGCATGAATACGGATGCTGCCCTCACCTACAAATGTCCCAGGTACAGTAAAACCTCAATATAACAGACTTCAGTAGACTGGAAATTGCTTTTATCGGAATCAAGGAGCTATCAGACTAAATTCTTATATATAAGAAAAAGTTTGGTAAATCTGGAAGCAGTCTGAACTGCCTGACCCCCTCAGCTATGTTCACCACGATAAAGTAAATAAAAGACATGTTTATCAGTGTACAGTACAGTATTATTATGTATACTATACCATTTCATTATTGTAGTGAATGCATAATACAGTACAGTACTGCAGTGGTAGTGAAAACAGTTTAAAAACTGTTGGTGCGATCCGGACTAATGTCTGACATATCAGAAAAAGTCCAGGTTAGCAGAGGGAAGTGTAGATATCACTTTTATCAGAATTTCACTTTTATGGAATGGCTTGGGCCCCAATTAATCCATTATAGTGAGGTTTTCCTGTATTTCACTTCCTTCTGGAACAAGTAGCACTTCTTGTGGTTCAGCTCGAGATGCGCTGCTCTGATCCTGTTGAACGCCTCAGACAGCCTCTTCAATTTCTGGTAGAAAGTCCATCCAAACATAATCACATCATCTATATAGAGGAGAGCTATCTGCCAGTGCAAGCCTTCCAGGAATCTATCCATGAGGCACTCAAAAGTAGCCGGGGCATTACACAGGCCAAGTGGCATCACTTTGAACTGCCATAAACCTCGCCCATATGAAAAGGCCGTTTTCTACTTGTTCTTTCTTGCAACCTTGACCTGGTGATATCCTGCTTTCATGTCTAGGATGGAGAACCACTTGGCACCTGACAGAGTATCCAGCAAGTCATCAGTTCTTGGCAAGGGGTACACATCCTTCACTGTCACTTCATTCAAGGCTCAATAATCCAAACAGCACCTTACTGAGCCATCCTTTTTCCTTACCAGAACAACTGCTGATGCCCAAGGACTGCTGGACTTATCTACCACTCCTTGACTCTGAAGATTCTCCATCACCCTCTCTATTTCTTGCGACTGAGCTGGTGCCATCCTCTGAGTAGAATGTTTAATCGGGAAGTGATTCCCCACTGATACAATGCTCTCCCAAATCTGTCCATCCCAGGTCTACATCTCTGGTGGAAAAGACATCAGCAAACTTCACTACCAGTTGCCTTAACTGCCGCAGTCGTAAGTAATCCAAGCACTGGCAACTCCTGCAAACAGGACTTGTAAGTGGTCTGGTAGATTCCTGTCTTCTTTGACTACACTCTTTTTACAAGCCTTCCACTGATGCCATTCAGGGTCCCCTGCCTGGCACAGTCCCACTATTTCTCCCTTGTTCATCTTGTGTCTCAAGGGAAAAACTGGCCACCACAACCAGCACTTCACTTGTGCCTGTTTCCACCAAAATCCTCCCCATCATCACTCCAGCCTTCATCCTGCACCATCCATCAGGCTCCACGACCCCTACACAGCTATTAAAAGAGCCACTCATCTTGCATTGGAGCAGCAATTCTAATCTTGGGGGTATCACTGTAGTGCGGAGCGCCCTCACCTCACCACTGGAACTGTTACGTCTCACTGTCATGACAGGAACCAACTTTCCTCATACCTTGAGCCCCACAGGGTAGAAGTCCAGATAACATCCTATGGACATAGTCCAGACCAAGAAGACAAGGATCCTCCATCTTGGCCAAGTAGATTGGAAGCATGGCCTCTTGCCCCGCCATTTCAATTCGGACATCCAAGCATATCCACAGTTTTGCACGGTGCCCAGTTACGCCACGGAATTGTTCTGACGACTCAGGCAGATACCGATAATGTAACACATCAGGCCTTGCAAAGGTCTGCTCTGGGGCTGAATCAATCACCAGGGAACATTTCTTACCGTCTACTTGCACACTGTCAATTGCAGTTCTCTTGCATTTTCTCGGTGGTGGAGCTACTTGGGAAAAACTGGCTGGTGGTTGCCCCTTAACACCAACCTTCACTAGTTTTCCACTCCTTACCTATCTTCTGCTGCCTTTCTCTTATCCTGCTTTTTCTTCTTCTTTGGACAGTCAGAACTGACGTGTCCCACCTCACCACAGGTTCAACACCCTTTTGTTGCGTTCGTAGATCTCCTTGCACTATTCTGTTCTGCTCCTCCTTCCATTTATAACAATCCTCCTTCTTGTATCCTGGTTTCCTGCAAAACCAGTAACCTCCTCCACTCTTCTCCTGTTCCCTCTTCCACTTGTAGCTGTCCTCTTTCCTATGTCCTGGCTTTTCACAATACCAGAAGCTTCCATAAAATTTCTCTGCTTCACGTACTTGTCCCTTTGTTGCCCAGAATCCTGCATTACGACCCGCTGCAAACTGGACATACTGCACCTGAAGAATGACTGAAATTCCAGAGCCTTGACTAGTGCTTTAGTGCTTCTTGCATGCTTCTTGGCTGTGCCTGCTTCACTTGCAATATCAACTCTGCACTATCAAGACAATCAATGAACTGGTCCCTCAGAAGAATATCCAACAGGTTAGGTGCCGCTCCAGGGAATGCTTTGTGTGCTATACTCTCTTGGTCATGAACAAGCTGCTGGAGGGATTCGCTATGAGCCCGAACACGGGTCCAGAATCTCACTCTGTAAATGTCAGTCCATTACATGGTCCTGTATCCGCACTCTAGCACCTCTACTAGGGACTGATCACTGTTCCTCTCCTCAACTGACATTTGGACAAGAGTCAATGCATCACCCTTGAGGCTAGTAGCAAGCTGTACTGCCCTCTGCCTATCATCCCAACCATGCTGATCAGCAAGTAACGCAATCTGTGACCCAACCATGCTGATCAGCAAGTAACCCAATCTGTGAATGGTAAGCTTTCCAAGATACTTTGCCATCATAATCCTGAGGTTTCTTTTTAACCCACAAACTGCTGAACACCTGAAATATAAACACCCAACTGAATACAAGACTTTATACAAGCTTTTTCAAGTCAATGAACAATATTTCAAGTGGACACCTTACTACTTTTGGTGGTGGGGGGAGCAAAAGACGTGGGTGGCATTTCCTGATATTCAAGGATTAGGTGGACAAATCACGACCCATGAGTGATTACTAGAAGAACAGGCTGTGAGGTCCCATGGGGGAATGTTTGAGATCAATGGGAGTGGATGGCAAATACCCAAAAATATATGTATACATACAAACACATACATATACAGTACATACACATGTATCTAAATAAATATACATACATAAATATATATATGCATGTATACTTGCAGAAATATACACGTATGCCACCACATTAAGTAAAACCTCACTATAACAGACTAAGTGGGGCCCAAGCCATTCTGAAAAAAGCAAAATTCCAATAAAAGTGACATTCAAACTTCCCCCTGCTAACCCTGACTTTATCCGATACATATGACATTAGTCCGGATTGCACCAACGGTTTTTAAACTGTTTTCAGCACCATTGCAGTACTGTACTGTATTATACATTCACAACAATAATCTATCAATCCATCCATTGCCAGATGCCTTAATTCCATAACAGGTGGCCATAAACAAATCGCCTCCATTTCGCCCTGTTCAATGCCTCTTCACTGCTTTGCTCCCAGCCCATACCCCACCCTCTTTCATATACCTCTCCACTCCACCCCTCCATCTCATCCTCGGCCTCCCCCTCCCTCTCCCCCCCCTCCATGTCATTTGTATACATTCTCCTCATTAGTCTCTCACTCTAAATCCTCTTCACATGGCCAAACCACCTTTATGTATTTCTCCTAATGCTTTCTATCCCTCCATCTCATCCTCGCCTCCCCCTCCCTCTCCCCCCCCCATGCCATTTGTATACATTCTCCTCATTAGTATCTTGCTCTCCATCCTCTTCACATAGCCAAACGACATCAATGTATTTCTCCTAATGCTTTCTATCACATTCACATCCACACCACAGTGCTCCTTCACTTCCTCATTTGTCAGTCCGTCTCTTCATGTAACACCACATAATCCTCTCAAAGAACTCATTTCCACTGCTCTCACTCTTGACTTGTGTCCTTCCAACAAGGTCCAAGCTTCACTTCCATACATTAGAGCAGGTATCACAATACTGTCATGCAGTGATATTTTTACTTCCATGCTCACTTCCCTATTCCTTATCACTGCTTTCAAAGAACCAGCAACCATCCATCCCTGTTGTACCCTGTCAAGCACTTCACCCTCTTAACGACCATCCTTACTCATCACACTACCAAAGTACTTAAATGCACTCACATTTCCCATTTCCTACTCATCCAGCCTTACTGTACATTCAGTGACTTCATTTCTCTCAAAGACCATAACTTTACTTTTCCCTACATTCACCTTTAGCTTCCATTTTTAACACACACTCCCAAACTCATCCACCAAACCTTGCAGCTTCCCTTCGTCTTAGCTTAACAATACAGTATCATTTTCTACTGTAAGTTGTTTTGACAGGGGGGAACTGACGGATATGGGGATGTGGGTGTGTTCGTTGCAGAGAAATGGGTGGAATATGTCATGAATGTTATGAGAGTAAGTGATAGGATATTAGTAGTGAAAATTTTGATCGGGTGGAAAATGATTTCAGTTATATCGGCATATGCTCCACAGGTAGGATTGGATGACACAGAGAAGGATAGATTTTGGGATGATTTAATACGTGTAGTAAGTGGTATGGGTGGTGATGAGGTAGTGGTTCTGGAAGGGGATTTAAATGGTCATGTGGGTGAAGCAGCTCAGGGTTATGAAGGAGGCCATGGAGGATGTGTATATGGTGTGAGGAATGCGGAAGGGGAAAGAATACTTGAGTTTGGGGAGGCTATGGACATGATTGTGTGCAACACACATTTTAGGAAAAGAATGAGCCGGTTGATTACATACGCGTCCAGGGGAAATAGTAGTCAGATAGATTATTTTCTGGTCAGGAGAGTTGATAGGAGATTAGTGAGGGATGTTAAAGTTATGGGAAACCAATCAGTAAAGGATGCCTTTTATAGTCAGATGAGGAGAGTGGTGGCTGAACAGGAAGCCGTAGATAGAGGCGTTAATGAACAGTATAGAGCCCTTAAGAACAACCTCTTGAGAGTTACCGATGCAATATGCGGTTCGACAAGAGGCCCACCAAGACATAAAGTAACTTGGTGGTGGGATGAGGGTGTAGAAGCTGCAGTTAAGGAGAAAAGAAGGCTTTTCCGGGAATGGAAGAAGGGTGGTAACAGGGAGGAGTACTTGGCTGCCAAGCGCAGGGCTAGAAGAGAGGTATACAGGGCGAAGTCTGAGTCACAGAGACTTTTACTTGATAATCTAAATCATGGAGAAAGCAAAAATATGATTTTTAGGGTGGCAAATCAGGTGAAGAGGGATAATCAGGACATTGTAGTTGAGCAGTGTGTGAAGAATGATGATGGAAGGGTAGTGGTGAACAGTGAGGATATTAAAGATACATGGAGAGCATTATAGCCGGTTGTTGAATGAGGAGTTTGCTTGGGATAGAGAAGGTTTGGAGCCAGTTGATCCAGTCTTTGGCCCTTGGCCTTTGATTGACGCTACTACTGTGAGTAAGGCAATAGGCAGGATGCGGGTGGGGAAGGTGGCAGGTGTGTCTGGGTTGACTGCTGAAATGTTGAAGGCCTCAGGAGATACTGGGGAGAGGTTAGTCACTGACCTGATATGATTATATATGAGTATGTTGTCCCAGATGACTGGCTGACGCGTGTAATTGTAAATGTGTACAAAAGGAAGGGTGATGCCCTGGAAAGGGGAAATAACAGAGGTATAAAGCACTTAGATCAGATAATGAAAGTAATGGAGAGAGTTCTAGAAGGTATGATTAGAGAAAAAGTGAATATCGATGAGATGCAGTTTGGGTTTATGCCAGGCAGGGGGACCACTGATGCCATATTCATTGTTCGACAGCTTCAGGAAAAATATATTGGAAAGAAAAGGGAATTGTATTTTGTTTTTGTTGATTTGGAAAAGGCCTTTGACAGAGTCCCTGGAGAGATGGTGAAGTGGGCAATGAGAAAGCTAGGGTTGGAAGAGTGGCTGGTTAGGGTGGTTATGGCCATGTACGTGGGTGCTCGCACCCAGGTAAGAGTGAATGGAGCTTTGAGCGATGAGTTTTCCGTGAATGTTGGTGTGCATCAGGGGTCAGTTTTGATTCTCTTGTTGTTTATCATGGTGCTTGAAGCCCTCTCACGTGACTTCAGAGATGGACTCCCATGGGAGATGTTGTATGCTGATGATTTGGTGTTGATTGCAGAGAATGAAAAGGAGGCGGAGGAAAGATTTAAGAAGTGGAGAGATGGTATGGGGTACAAGGGCTTAAGGGTAAATGCAGATAAAACAAAAGTGATGATATCTAGGGTTGGTGGCAGTACAATCAGAGGAGAGGGAGAGTGGCCATGCGCAGTCTGCAACAAGGGTGTGGGAAGTAATTCCATCTTGTGTAGTGTTTGTGATAAGTGGGTGCACAAGAGATGTAGTGGTATTAGAGGTAGACTGTGAGATGATGCTGATTTCATGTGTGTGGCGTGTCGGGGAGAGCAGGTGGAGATTGTTAGGCGTGAGAGGGTTGAACTTGCAGGTGAGTCTCTTGAGTGTGTGGAGGAGTTTTGTTATTTGGGAGACATGTTATGTGCCGGAGGTGGTGCTGGAGTTAGCTCGGTTGCTAAGGTGAGAAGTGGTTGGAAGAAGTTCAGGGAGCTGTTGCCTCTCCTGACATTGAGAGGGCTCTCCTTACATGCTAAGGGGTCTTTGTATGCAGCATGTGTTAAGAGTGTGATGCTGTATGGTAGTGAGACCTGGGAAGTAAAGGAAGAGGATATTCACAAGTTTAAACGTACAGAAATGACAATGATTAGGTAGATGTGCAGTGCGTCCCTGCGTGCAAGGCCTGGGGGGGGCTGGGTTTACGATGGAAGAGTTGAGAGGTAGGATGGGAGTGGAGTGTATCGGTGTTGTGATGAGGAGAGGTAGGCTGAAGTGATTTGAACATGTGGAGAGGATGGGGGATGATAATTGGGTACAGAGGGTGAGAGGTGTTAATATTGGGGGAGGGGTTGGGAGGGGTAGACCGAGAAAGACATGGGAAGAGGTCATTAAGCGTGGCTTAAGGGTTAAGGGACTGAAGAGGGAGGCTGCCAGGGATCGAGCAGCGTGGAGAGCCGCCATTAGGTGACCAAGGCCGACGCATGCAAGCATGTTGGAGCCTTCAAAAACGAAACAAAAACGAAATGAAACAACAGTACAGGGAGTTTCCAAACACTGCCCTCTCTCATTAGGGTCGCTCCAACATCCACTGCCCTACCTTGTATCTCTTTTATAACCCCATCCATATACAGCTTGAACAACCATGGGAACATGACACAGCCCTGTTTCAATCCAACATTCAGACAGAAAAATTCACTCAGTTCACTATCTACACACGCTGCAGCCTTAGCACCCTCATACATACTCTTCATGGCATTCAACAACTTCCCATTTTCCCCATATATCCTTAATACTTTCCACATTCCTCGTCTATCCACTATGTCATATGCTTTCTCCAAATCCATGAGGGCTGCATACAACTTCTTTCCCTTCTCTAGAAACTGTTCCACTACAGACTGATGAATGAATACTTGATCTATACAACCTCTTCTCTTCCTAAAACCTCCCTGTTCTTTTCCAACTAAATACTCTGTTATTTCCCTAACTCAGTCAATAAGTATCATACAATATACTATTCCTATTACACTAAGTAGACTAATGCCGTAAGAAGTACCACACACTTCTTTTTCCCCTTTTCCTTTCCTCCTAGGCCAATCTGCACTACAATCATCAAATGGTATAATACAGTACATATAATAATACCGTACTGTACAGTGATAAACATGTCTTTTATTTACCTTATTGTGGTGAACATAGCTGAAGTTGACCGCTTTCCGATATATAAGAATTTAGTCCGGTAGCTCCTTGATTCCGATAAAAGCGAATTCCGGTCTATGGAAATCTGTTATATCAAGATTTTAATGTATACATATTACACATCCACACAAACACACACATATTATACTAATGCTCACAATATTAACAACAACAGCAATTAACTGATACTCCCCCAGTATCCCTGCTTGTTGTATGAGGTGACTTAAAGGGTTGGTGGTGGGTTAGTGCCCCACCCCGTAAAAAGAACTAACGAAACAAGCGAATAAAGCTCCTCAGACCAGGCTGGACCATACGCTGACGACTAAGGAACAGACAAAGGACATTCTAAGGAATGAATGATGAAGTGAAAGAGAGGGAGATTGTTCAGGTGCTTCAGGATGCAAGAGTGGATGTATGTGGATTGACTGAAACTAAATGAAAAGGTGAAAGCGTGAGAGAATGGGAATACGGTTTAGGAATATGTGAGGGAGTTTATGAGAGTGTGAGGACAAGAGAGGGAGTACGTCTGATGATAAGCAAAAAGTGGAAGGAGAATATAAGAGACTATGGAACAGTGGGTGCAAGGATTGTATGGGTGAGGATGAAAGCAGGTATACAAGCTTGGGCGATTGTATGTGCGTATGCGCCGACAGAGGACTGAGTGGCAAGAGTGAAAGATGAGTTTTGGGCAAGTGTAGAAGCATGTATGGACAAGTTTAAGAGGAGCGAGAGAGTGTTTTTGATTGGAGACATGAATGGCAAAATTGGGAATGTACGAGTGGATGGAGTGGTTGGTCAGTGGTGTGTGCCAGCTGAGATGGATGGGAATGGCAGTGCTTTGGTGGACATCTGTGCTGGAAAGGGGTTGGCAATAGCCAACACATACTTTTGGCATAAGATGATCCACAGGTATACATGGAGAGTCATGAGGAGGATGGATGGTGAACTTGTTGAATGAAAGGCAATGATAGATTACTTGTGTGTGGATGAGCGAATGAGAAGACAAGTGTTGGATGCAAGAGTGTGGAGAGGGTGGGGGAATGGAATCTCAGACCATCACTCAGTGATGGCCAAGGTAAGGCTGCAAAGAAAGTGGGTGAAAAGACGAAGGGGAAGACTGGAGGAAATAGCTCCTGTGAGAAGAGTGGAGAAGTTACAAGATAGCAAAAAAATGGCAGAGTATAAGAGCATCGTGGAAGAAAGACTGGGAAGGTATGAGTTAGAGCAGATGGAAGGGGTGGAAGATGTATGTAAGATTTTCACGGAAGAGACAGGCGCAGCATGTGAGGTGGTTTGTGGAGCGAGGAGGAGATGTAGGGGTCTACAAGGGACAGCATTGTGGAATGTTGAGGTGAAATGAGCTGTGGAACAAAAGAAGAAGGCATATAGTGAATGGTGAGCGAGCAGAGGTAGGGAAGATGATAGAGAGAAAAGAGAGGTATATGTGAGCTGGAGAAGGGAGGTGAAGAGACTGGTGAAGGAGAGTAAGAAGAAAGTGGATGAAGTGTTTGAGAGGAATTTAAGTGTAAAATGGAGGGAGAGTAAGAAATTGTTTTGGAAGCAGGTAAAGAAAGAGTGTGAAAGGGGATATAGTAGAGGAGTGAAAGATGGGAATAATAGACTGCTGTGGAGAAGAGAGAAATTGAGGAGATGGAAGGAGCACTTTGAGGATTTGTATAGCTGGGAGAAGAGGTGAGAGGGGAGAAGAAGAGGTGAGAGGAGAGAGGAAGAGATCAGTAGGGCAGAAGTAGTGGAAGCAAAGAAGAAGATCAAGATGCAAAAGGCACCAGGAATTGATGGAGTGTGTGGTGAAATGCTGAAGTATGGGGGTGTGATTGTTGTGGAGTGGATATGGCTTGGGAAGAGGGAATGGTTCCAGAGGACTGGAAATCAGGTATAACTGTTCATTTATACATAGGAAAAGGGGATAGAAAAGTATGTGGTAACCATAGGGGTATTTGCCTTCTTAGTGTGAGTGGAAAAATATATGGCAGAATACTTATTGACAGGGTTAGGCATATAACAGAGGAGTTAGTTAGAGAAGAACAAGGGGGATTTAGGAAGGGAAAAGGGTGTGTAGATCAGATATGTGCTCTAAGATGTTTAGTGAAGAAGTATCTAGAGAAGGGAAAGAAATTGTATGCTGCCTTCATGGACTTGGAGAAAGCTTATGACAGAACAGACAGGCAAGGTATGTGGAAAGTATTAAGAATATATGGAGTGGAGGGGAAATTGTTGAGTGCTGTGAAGAGTATGTACGAAGGAGATAGGGCTACTGTGCGAGTGGATGGTGAACTGAGTGAGTTCTTTATCTGAATGTGGGACTGAAACAGGGTTGTGTGATGTCTCCATGGCTGTTTAATATATACATGGATGAGGTTGTAAAGGAGATGCAAGGTAGGGCAGTGGATGTGGGGGTGGCTCTAATGAATGAGTGTGAGATGTGGAAGACTCCGGTGTTGTTGTTTGCTGATGATACAGTATTGTTGAGTGCAGATGAATGGGAGTTGCAAGGTTTGGTGAATGAGTTTGGGACAGTGTGTAAGAAGAGGAATCTGAAAGCCAATGTAAATAAGAGTAAAGTTATGGTGTTTGAGAGAAATGAAGTCACAGAATGCACAGTGAGGTTGGATGGTGAGGATATGGAGAATGTGAGTGCATTCAAGTACTTGGGTAGTGTGATAAGTAAGGATGGAAATTTTGGGGATGAAATACTTGAAAGGGTACAGCAGGGAAGGAAGGTTGTTGGTTCACTGAAAGCGGTGATGAGAAATACGGAGGTGAGTATGGAAGTCAAGAGGTCACTACATGAGAGTACTGTGATCCCTACCCTGACGTATGGAAGTGAGGCGTGGACCTTGCTAGATGGCAACAAGTCAAGAGTGAGAGCAATGAAAATGAGTTACTTGAGAGACACATATGGAGGGACAGGTTGATGAATGAAGTGAAGGAACGTTGTGGGGTGGATGTGGTTGAGAAGATAAGGAGAAATACACTGAGGTGGTTTGGACATGTGGAGAGAATGGAGAATGAAAGACTGACCAAGAAGGTGTATATAGATGAGGTGGAGGGAGGGAAAGGGAGGAGAAGACCGAGGATGAGGTGGAGGGATGGAGTTGAGAGGTATATGAGGAAGGGGGGAGTGAGCTGGGGAGAGAGTAGGCAAGTGGTGGGTGACAGAGCGACTTGGAGGCGCTTTGTCTGCGGCCACCCTTTGTGGGATTATGGTGTCGGGCTATAGATAGATAAATAAAGAATAATAATAATAATAATAATGATAATAATTATAATAATAACAATAATATTAATCGTTTTTGTTTTTGAAGGCTCCAACATGCTTGCATGTGTCGGCCTTGGTCACCTAATGGCGGCTCTCCA
>JAGKTI010006941.1:21274-38734 GCA_018397915.1 Birgus latro | reverse complement strand
GGTGGTGAACATTGAAATCTCCTAGAATGGAGATTTCAGAGAAAGGAGAAATGGATAGAATGTGTTCCATCGTAGAAGTAAGATAGTCAAAGAATTTTTGATAGTCAGTAGAATTAGGAGAGAAGTAAACAGCACAGATATATTTAGTCACAGAATGACAGGAAAGCCGAAGCCAGAGAGTAGAGAATTCAGAAGAATCAAGTTCAGGAACACGAGAGCAAGATAGATCACATATACGCAACATCCACCTTTGGCTTTGAAACGAGAATAGAGAAAGTAGGAGGATACAGAAAAGGGTTTGCTGTCAGTTGCCTCAGACAGCTGAGTC
This sequence comes from Birgus latro, assembly GCA_018397915.1. Lineage (NCBI taxonomy): Eukaryota > Metazoa > Arthropoda > Malacostraca > Decapoda > Coenobitidae > Birgus > Birgus latro. The sequence continues at coordinate 38,406 of JAGKTI010006941.1, read as the reverse complement.
TCAGTGAGAAAGAGAAGGTGAGGTTTAGAGGAGAAGAGGTGGTGCTCGACAGCGTGAAAGTTAGAGGAAAGGCCGCGAATGTTACAGAAATGAAGAAGGAGTGAGTCAGACAGTGGTTCCAGGCAGCTCTGTGAGTCGTCACCGGGAAAGGGGCGGATGGTGGGGGCATTCATGGTCCCCTCCCCTGGGGACTCCGAGGCATGATTTTTGTGCGCCATTTTGAAGATAATTTTGAAAAGGAAGTGTAGTGTGTAGTGTGTATGTAGTTTGGTGTTGACAGTTAGAGAAACTTGTATTGGAGAGCATGCTGGTCAACTCTTTGTGTAACTGAGACACTGAAAAAGTTCAGCAAAGGAGGATGGTCAGGAACAAGCTCTGAGGGCTGATGAAACGGGAGCTCCAGCTCTCCCTGTCATCAGCTTTCCATCCTCCTTGGGAGTACTGCCCTGCTCGACTGGTGCTACAGTCTCCTCACCCATATTATTGTATCAGCTTGAGGTTGCCTAGCAACAAGTCCGGCGTTGCTGTACCCGTGGGTGGGGGGAGGGAGGGAGGGAAACACATGCTTGCAGGACAGTTACCCCATTTCCTCGTGATAGGAGATATGCTGGATTGCCATGGCGTCATCTGACAGTGAATGTGATGTGGAAATGGAATGGGATAGTGAACTGGAGGGGTCAGATGACAATTAGACTCAGTATGACTCAGACGAAGATTACAAGCGGAGTGAATGGGAACTCCGGTTTGAGGGGGGAGCAGGTAGCGGCCAGGGGTCGGGGGGGGGGTAATGAAGGGGTTAAGCCTGCAGTCCACCAAGTCAATGGTTAATAGTTTTACTAATACATACCGTATATATATCTATCTATCTATCTATCTATTGCCAGACGCCTCAATCACGAACGGGGTGGCCACAAACAAATCCTCTCCATGTCACTCTGTCCCCTGCCATTTCACTACCACACTCCCAACTCACACCCCCCTCTCTCATATACCTCTCCACTCCATCCCTCCATCTCATCCTCGGCCTCCCTCTCCCTCTCGCCCCCTCCACCTCACTCACATACACTCTCCTCGTCAATCTTTCACTCTCCATATGCCCAAACCACCTTAACGTGTTTCTCCTAACGCTTCCCATCACGTCCTCAACCACACCACAACGCTCCTTCACTTCCTCATTTGTTAGTCTGTCTCTCCATGTGACTCCACATGCTCCTCTCAAGTAACTCATTTCCACTGCTCTCACTCTTGACTTCTGTCCTTCCAACAGGGTCCAAGCTTCACTTCCATATGTCAGAATTGGTATCATAATACTGTCATGTAACAACTTTTTCACTTCCATGCTCACCTCCCTGTTTCTTATCACTACTTTCAACGAACCAGCAACCTTCCTTCCCTGCTGTACCTTTTCGAGCACTTCACCCTCCAGACTACCATCCTTACTCATCACACTGCCCAAGTACTTAAATTCACTCACATTCTCCATATCCTTCCCATCCAATCTCACTGTACAATCACTGGCTTCACTTCTCTCGAAGACCATCACTTTACTCTTCCCCACATTCACCTTTATATTCTGTATATATATACTGTATATATTTTGTGTGTGTGTGTGGGGGGGGGGGCAGTAGCTCAATCAGTAGAGACGTGGCCTGCAGTCCTATTGGACCCCGGTTCAAATCCCTGCTGGGACAGGGAGCAGTTTATGGACTTGAATTTCATAAAAAGTAGACTAAACTGAACTACCAGAAGACCAGCCAATGTGTCATAAAAACATCCCTGCTAATACCAGTACACAAGTCCTGTATGAATCAGCCCTAGCATGTAATCCATATGGACAGTGGGTGTTGGCGCCAAAGTAGTGACATGCTCCTTTGGTAAAAGTGATCATCTGGTTATTGAGATGAAAGTGGTGGGAGTAAGGGAAGGCAAAAGAGATGAAAAACAAAGAGAAAATAGATACAATTATGGGAAGGCAGATTTTACTTCACAGAGGAACTATTTCCGAAGTGTAGACTGGTGTAAAACAAGTGCGATCACAAATGTTGATGAGAAATAAGTTTTTGACAGAAGTATATAAAACAGGAGTAAGCAAATATGCCCCAAAATTCTCTAAAACAATGGAAGGGAAAAAACAATGGTTTAACAATAGGTGTAGAATGGCACCACAGGCAAGAAAAAGAGCATGGAATAAAGTGAGAAGAAAGTACAGTGAAAGGTTGGGAGGAATACAAGCAGGTATAAAATAAATATGTAAGAGTGTGGAAAGAGGAAGAAAGAAAATGTGAAAAAGATATTGTAACTAAATGTAAAAAAGAACCTAAACCATTTTATAGGTTTGTAAATTGTAAAATGAACATTCTATCTATCTATCTATAGCCTGACGCCCTAATTCCATAAAGAGTGGCCACAGACAATATGCCTCCAAGTCACTCAGTCACCCACCATTTGACTGCCCTCCCCCAGGCTCACTCCCCCCTCCCTCATACACCTCTCAACTCCATCCCTCCACCTCATCCTCGGTCTCACCCTCCCATTCCTTCCCTCCACTTCACCCACATACACCCTCTTAGTCTTTCATTCTCCATTCTCTCCACATGTCCAAACCACCTCAGTGTATTTCTCCTAATTTTCTCAATCACATCCACATCCACCCCACAACGTTCTTTCACTTCTTCATTCGTCAACCTTTTCCTCCATGTCACTCCACTTGCTTCTCTCAAGTAACTCATTTTCACCACTCTCACTCTTGACTTGTTCTCCTCTAGCAAGGTCCACGCCTCGCTTCCATACATCAGGGTAGGGATCACAATACTGTACTATCATGCAGTGACTTCTTAACTTCCATACTCATCTCCCTATCTCTCATCACCGCTTTCAGTGAACCAACAACCTTCCTTCCCTGTTGTACCCTTTCAAGCACTTCATCCCCCAAACTTCCATCCTTACTCATCATACTACCCAAGTACTTGAATGCACTCACATTCTCCACATCCTCACCATCCAACCTCACTGTGAATTCTGTGACTTCATTCTCCTCAAACACCATAACTTTATTCTTGTTTACATTAACTTCCAGATTCCTCTTCTTACACACTGTCCCAAACTCATTCACCAAACCTTGCAACTCCCATTCATCTTTATTCAACAATACAGCAGAGTCTTCATACAACACGAGATATGTTATGCAGAACCTTGTGCAAAATCAAATTTGCAACATGAGATACGTTATACAGAACCTCGTCCAAAATCAAATTCACGCTAAAACTTGACATATATTTACATGTAAAATAGGAAGTTAGGTTCTAGGAACCTCATATTTTTCATTAAAAATATATTTAAAGATAGATTTTTACAAATACATCTGCCTTAAGACACCAAAGACAGTGTGTTTACATACGACCTCACCAACTAAACACAGCAGTGCACAGCTACTGCATTCTAACCTAACCTAATCGATTAGTTTTGTCCCCTAATACTCCCCATAAAAATTTTAATCACCAAGGATTACCACTGAGCCTCATGAAAGTCCTGATTACAAATCAAGCAAGAACTTAACTTAAACAGCAAGTAAATAATGGCTGCCCAATATCGCGCATATTTCGTCACAAGTCACTTTCAGCACTCATTAAAAAAAAGAAAAAAAAAAGGCAGTGTGAAAGTTTTTGAAAGCCATTAGTCATCAACAATAAAGGGAAAAAAAAATCTATAAAGAAGTCGCCAGCATGAAGTCATTGCGTATCTCATTTCTCAGATACAAATGCAGTTTTGTTTCATTTCGATTTTGAAGGCTCAACATGCTTGCATGCGTCGGCCTTGTTCACCTAATGGCGGCTCTCCATGCTGCTCAATCTTTGGCAGCCTCCCTGTTCAGTCCCTTAACCCTTAAGTCACACTTAATGACGTCGTCCTATGTCTTTCTCGGTCTACCCCTCTCATCCCCTCCCCCAATATTAACACTTCTCACCCTCTGTACTCAATTATCATCCCCCATCCTCTCCACATATCCAAACCACCTCGGCCTACCTCTCCATCACAACACAAATACGCTCCAGTCCCATCCTACCTCTCAACTCTTCCATCGTACACCCAGCCCCCCCAGGCCTTGCATGCAGGGACGCACTGCACATCCACCTAATCATTGTCATTTCTGTATGTTTAAACCTGCGAATATCCTCTTCCTTTACTGCCCAGGTCTCACTACCAAAAAGCATCACACTCATAACACATGCTGCATACAAAGACCCCTTAGCATGTAAGGAGAGTCCTCTCAATGTCAGGAGAGGCAACAGCTCCTTGAACTTCTTCCAACCACTTCTCACCCTTGCAACCGAGCTAACTCCAGCCCCACCTCCGGCACATGACATGTCTCCCAAATAACAAAACTCCTCCACACACTCAAGAGACTCACCTGCAAGTTCAACCCTCTCACGCCTAACAATCTCCACCTGCTCTCCCCGACACGCCGCACACGTGAAATCAGCATTTATCTCACAGTCTACCTCTAATACCACTACATCTCTTGTGCACCCATTTATCACAAACACTACACAAGATACAATTACTTCCCACACCCTTGTGGCAAACTGCACATGGCCACTCTCCCTCTCCTCTGATTGTACTGCCACCAACCCTAGATATCATCACTTTTGTTTTATCTGCATTTACCCTTAAGCCCTTGTACCCCATACCATCTCTCCACTTCTTAAATCTTTCCTCCGCCTCCTTTTCATTCTCTGGAATCAAAACCAAATCATCAGCATACAACATCTCCCATGGGAGTCCATCTCTGAAGTCATGTGAGAGGGCTTCAGGCACCATGATAAACAACAAAGGACTCAAAACTGACCCCTGATGCACATCAACATTCAAGGAAAACTCATCACTCAAAACTCCATTCACTCTTACCTGGGTGCGAGCACCCACGTACTTGGCCATAACCACCCTAACCAGCCACTCTTCCAACCCTAGTTTTCTCATTGCCCACTTCACCACTTCTCTAGGGACTCTGTCAAAGGCCTTTTCCAAATCAACAAAAATAAAATACAATTTCCTTTTCTTTCCAATATACAGTAATCCCTCTAATATCCGGACGTCCAATAACCGGACATACTCACTAACCGGACATTCTGGGCTGCCCAACCCCCAAAATGAAAAAAAATTCGAAAAAATCGATTAATTTTCGATTTTTTGGGACCGCGTCAGTTTGAATTTCCCGCGTGTGCCGATTCCCTCTGTTTACACTCGTGACGCCACTATCGGTCGCCATTACCCACTCTCCTCCTCCCTCGTGAACAACTCCGAAAATGGCGGCCGAAGTGATTGCTTTTGTGGTGATACCCTACCTCCTACAGTGCTTGATACTGCTCTTCACCTTCTTCATCATGTGTGTGATGATGGCCCCGCCTTCTGAGAAGAGGAAAAGAGTGGTTCTGACTCTGGAGAAGAAGAGGCAGATATTGGACAAGGTGGACGCCGGCTGGTCAACAGGGCACATCTTACGTGAGTTCAACCTCCCTCGCTCCACCTTGTTTGATATCAAGAAGTCCCGAGACAAACTACAGCAGTACACGGCTGATTTCGCATCGAAGACCAGACGAAACGTGCAGAGGAAGGTGATGTTTACTCCTAAGTATGCAGACATCGACCGCTCCACATTGATTTCGAATCGACAACAACGTGCTGCTGGTGTGTTGGTACGTGGAACGGAGCTGAAAGCTGCTGCTGAGAAGTTCACAAGGCTCCATGGATCGTCACTAGACCACACGGGAATTTACTGTTGTGTACAGTGCAGTGAAGTGATGTTATTCCAGTTATAAAAAAAAAACCTTGGTGAAAGTGTTGGTGAGAAGTGCTGGTGATTCTCAAGTGGAAAGGTGTGTAAGGTGCAACATCTTCCTGTCAGAGTCTGAGATGATAGAGTGGGTTATTACATCAGGACGGCCGCTTTTTGTTCATAAGTACCCTAACTTCATGCCTAACGTGTTTTCATCATGCTGTACATGTGTTAAAAAATTACCGAAAATGTTAATCATAATTTCCTGCTTGCTATTTAATTTTTCCATGCATGGTTCTTAAGTAAAACAGCTAGAAAAAAGGTGGAAGCAGTTAATTTCATATCCGGTCCTAACCTAACCTAACCTATGGTTACCAAAAAGATTTTCATGCCTAACCTGTTTTCATGATGCTGGAAATGTGTTAAGAAGTTACCCTAAATGTTAATCATAATTTCCTGCTTGCAATTTAATTTATCTATGCATGGTTCTTAAGTAAAACAGCTAGAAAAAAGGTTGAAGCAGTTAATTTCATGTCCGGTCCTAACCTAACCTAACCTATGGTTACCATAAAGATTTTCATGCCTAACCTGTTTTCATGATGCTGTTAATGTGTTAAGAAGTTACCCTAAATGTTAATCATAATTTCCTGCTTGCAGTTTAATTTATCCATGCATGGTTCTTAAGTAAAACAGCTAGAAAAAAGGTTGAAGCAGTTAATTTCATGTCCGGTCCTAACCTATGGTTACCATAAAGATTTTCATGCCTAACCTGTTTTCATCATGCTGTACATGTTTTAAAAATTTACCCTAAATGTTAATCATAATTTCCTGCTTGCAATTTAATTGTTCCATGCATGGTTCTTAAGTAAAACAGCTAGAAAAAAGGCTGAAGCAATGAATTTCATGTCCGGTCCTAACCTAACCTAACCTAACATTGTGTTAATCATAATTTCCTGCTTTTAATTTAATTCTTTCATGCATGGTTATTAAGTGCACCAGCTATGAAAAAGGTTGAAGCAGTGAATTTCATGTCCGGTCATAACCTAACCTAACCTAACCTAACCTAACCTAACCAAACCTAACCTAACTTAACCTAACCTAACCATTTTTCTGGTAGCAATTAACATCATTTACTGTATTTGATGCTTTGTATCCAATAATTTAGTGCATAAAATGTGAGAAAAGATGATTTCCATGTCCGATACTTACTTATACTATGCTGGCAAGTTCTGAGCTCCTATGACTCACTCACCCTTAAATCATCATTTTTTGGTTAAAATTCAATAAATTCATGCTATGTATGCATTATTTATGTGAAAAGGGACCTAAATAAGTGCTATACATGTCCAGTAGGGAGGTAGGAAGGTAGTTTTCTGATTTAGGTTAGGTTAGGTTAGGTTAGGGTCATGAAAAACCAGTGCTGGAGCTTCAGGACCAATATCCGGACAAAACCAATATCCGGACATGCCTTTGGCTCTATTATGTCGGATATTGGAGGGATTACATTTTTCCTGAAGCTGTCGAACAATGAATATGGCATCAGTGGTCCCCCTGCCTGGCATAAAATAAACAAGTCAGTCAAGCAGTATAATTTGTATGACAGCATAATTCACAACAACTGAACTCACATAACTATCTTACTTAACTATTTATGTCAACACGTAGTGTCTTCACGTATCATACGATCCAAATTTTCTTGACCAAAGACCATCAGTTCATAATGATCAAGAACAAAGCCTTTTTTTTTCTCTCCCCCACACTCGTTGCACTAAAGGCGAATACATGAATTAACTTTTTTTTTTTCTTTCCAACAAAGAAAACTATCCACATCGACGTAAATATCCCGACTCATTTTATGTCTGATCATTTGCAATCGAACACCACACACTACTTTGTCCAACAATTTAGAACAAATGCTTTTCTTGTGTGTTCATAGCACTTTCAGGGTGCTTAGGCATAACTAAATTTAGTTTGGAACCACATGCTCAGAGTTCTGAGAGGAAACGAGGAGCAAGGAAATAAGCAAAGAAACTTATCACAGCGACTGTTCACACAACACTGAGGTAGTCAGCAGGCTGTGGCAGGTGGTATGCGGGTCATGTGGGTTGGGTAGGGTCGAGGAAACCAATCAGGACCGACAAAAGCATAACACACGGGTTATATCTGGAAATCCAATACCAAAATGCACCCATTTCCCACAGTTTCTCGCGCATTTAAGTGGTATTACCGTACTATTATGGAATTATGGGAGAAATTAATTGCCTGTGTTATTGTAAGATCACTGTTTCGTTTGGTCTTAAATCGCAACTCTACTGTACGGGATCATAGCAAACAGCAACACTGGAATCTTCCACACCCCACCCTCATTCATTAGAGTCACCACCACATCCACTGAATGTTAAGGACAGTATATTACGATTGAAGAAGAAAGATGCAACTCTCGAAAGAGAAGAAGAAATGTGCAAAATAATGAACAAGCTGCAGTCAGTCTATGTGTTGGATGAAGAATTTACGGAAAATGAGATGGAACTCAGGATGACAAGAATGGTGGAAATTGCAGCTGACATGAATGAGGTGCTACAGGTGATGAGGGACTTGGATATGAGGAATGCAATGGGACCAGATGGTGTGGCTGGATGGATCCTGAAAAAATGTGTTGACCAATTAGTGTGGCCTGTTTATGTCATCATTAATATTGCACCAATCTTCAAGGAAGAAGATAAGGAAGATCCACTTAATTATAGACCTGTATCACTTACTAGTGTTGTTTGTAAAATTTGTGAGAAAAATATTAGAAAAAGACGGGTAAAGTATTTAGAAGAAAATGAAGTTATAAAATCCAGACAATTTGGGTTAGGGATGGAAAATCTTGTGTTACTAACCCATTAAATTTCTTTAGTGGGAATAGATGTCATACAAGAGAGAGAAGGGTGGGCAGATTGTATCTATCTTGATCTCAAGAAAGAATTTGACAGAGTGCCCTATAAGAGACTGTTGTGGAAGTTGAAGACCTTTGGAGGGGCACATGGGAAACTATTAAAGAAATTAAGAGGGCTCTCCCTCCGTGCTAAGGGATCTTTGTATGCGGCATGTGTTAGGAGTGTAATGCTGTGTGGCAGTGAGACCTAGGCAGTAAAGGAAGAGGATATTTGCATGCTCAAATGTACAGAAATGGCATTGATTAGGTGGATATGCAATGCGTCCTTGAATGCAAGGCCTGAGGGGGGCTATGTTTATAATGGAAGAGTTGAGAGGTAGGATGGGACTGGAGTGTATTGGTGTTGTGATGAGGCTATGTAAATTGAGATGGTTTGGGCATGTGGAGAGGATGGGGGATGAAAATTGGGTGCAGAAAGTGAGAAGTGTTAATGTTGGGGGTAGGGTAGTGAGAGGCACACTGAAAAAGACCTGGGACGAAGTCACTGAGTGTGACCTCAGGGTTAAGGGACTTAATTGGGAAGCTGCCAGAGATCGAGCAGCATGGAAAGCTGCCATTAGGTGATCAAGGCAAATGCATTCAAGCTTGCTGGTGCCTTCAAAACTGAAAACGAATATGAAAACGATGGAAGATTATCTGATAGGAAGGCAGATGAGAACAGTTATAAGAGACAAGGTTTCACAATGGAGAAGTGTGACTAGTGAAGTACCCCAGAAATGTTTCTGATATATATAAATCATTTGCCAGAAAGTTTGAATAGTTACATGAGTATGTTCACAGATGATGTAAAAATCATGAATAATATCAAATGTACTGATAGTTTAAAAACTGCAAGAGGACTTGGACAAACTCTACAGCCGGAAAATGGATTTCAATACCAAATGTGTCATGCACTAGAAATAGGAGTGAGTGAAAACCGACTGAATTCGTTTGGTTTCATTTTTGAAGGCTCCAACATGCTTGCATGTGTCGGCCTTGGTCACCTAATGGCAGCTCTCCATGCTGCTCGATCTTTGCCAGCCTCCCTGTTCAGTCCCTTAACCCTTAAGTCACACTTAATGACCTCGTCCCATGTCTTTCTCAGTCTACCCCTCCCAACCCCTCCCCCAGTATTAACACTTCTCACCCTCTGTACCCAATTATCTTCCCTCAGCCTCTCCGCATGTCCAAACCACCTCAGCCTACCTCTCCTCATCACGACACCAAAACACTCCAGTCCCATCCTACCTCTCAACTCTTCCATCGTACACCCAGCCCCCCCGGGGCTTGCACGCAGGGACGCACTGCACATCCACCTAATCATTGTCATTTCTGTATGTTTAAACCTGCGAATATCCTCTTCCTTTACTGCCCAGGTCTCACTACCATACAGCATCACAGTCTTAACACATGCTGCATACAAAGATCCCTTAGCATGTAAGGAGAGTCCTCTCAATGTCAGGAGAGGCAACAGCTCCCTGAACTTCTTCCATGTCAGGAGAGGCAACAGCTCCCTGAACTTCTTCCATGTCAGGAGAGGCAACAGCTCCCTGAACTTCTTCCAACCACTTCTCACCCTAGCAAACGAGCTAACTCCAGCCCCACCTCCGGCACATAACATGTCTCCCAAATAACGAAACTCCTCCACACACTCAAGAGACTCACCTGCAAGTTCAACCCTCTCACGCCTAACAATCTCCACCTGCTCTCCCCGACACGCCGCACACATGATATCAGCATTATCTCGCAGTCTACCTCTAATACCACTACATCTCTTGTGCACCCATTTATCACAAACACTACACAAGATGGAATTACTTCCCACACACTTGTGGCAAACTGCACAAGGCCACTCTCCCTCTCCTCTGATTGTACCACCACCAACCCTAGATATCATCACTTTTGTTTTACCTGCATTTACCCTTAAGCCCTTGTACCTCATACCATCTCTCCACTTCTTAAATCTTTCCTCCGCCTCCTTTTCATTCTCTGGAATCAACACCAAATCATCAGCATACAACATCTCCCATGGGAGTCCATCTCTGAAGTCACGTGAAAGGGCTTCAAGCACCATGATAAACAACAAGGGACTCGAAACTGACCCCTGATGCACACCAACATTCATGGAAAACTCATCACTCAAAACTCCATTCACTCTAACCTGGGTGCTGGACATATAAAATGGGCAATGAGATACTTAGTAAAAGAAAAGATGAGAAGGACTTGGGAGTGATTATTCAGGATGACTTGTCACCAGAGAAGCATATAAACTGAATCATTGGAGAAACTCATGGATTACTGACAAACATGAGAGTGGCTTTTAATTATATGGATGAGGAAATCCTGAGGAGCTGATAATGACCATGATAAGACCAAGACTAGAGTATGCAGCTGTGGTATGGTCACCTCATTTGAAGGAGTATATTGATAAACTGGTGAGGGTTCAACGGATGGCTACAATGATGACACCAAGCTTAAGGGAACTGACCTATGAGGAGAGACTGAAAAAACTGAAGCTACCAACACTGTGCGACAGAAGGAAAAGAGGTGCCTTGATCATGATCTGGAGAGGGTGGATAGAGAGGATCTTTTTGTGTTGGATGATGGAAGAAGAGGTCATGACTTCAAGTCGAGAAAAAGTAGATGTCTTAATGATCTTTAAAAGGTTCAGTTTCATGAAAAGAAGCATGGGTACGTGGAATGACTTGGACGAGGAGGTGGTGCAGGCAAAAAACATTCCTGTGTTTAAAACTAGACTGGATAAATGTAGATATAGAGACACAACAACACAAGCTTTGCTCAATTCCTGTGTACTACAAATAGGTATATACACACACACACATATACACACACACACACCTACCGCTCACTGGCTCAGTGATAACGTTCTTGCTTGCAATCTGGTAGACAGGAGTTCAGGCCTTGCTCAGGTTGTGAAAAGTTTCACCGACCAAGTGGGTGGTTACTGTTCCCTTTGAGCATGGGGATGGGTGTATGCAATGTGAAGATCACAGCCTTGCCCTTAGATCAGACTATATGAGCTCTCAGCTCCCCTCTGGGAGGGTAAAAGCTGATCTTGACTGACCTGGTGAATTACACATGCACACACAACACTTACTAGTGTTGTAAGCAAAATATAGAAAAGTTAACAAGAAAAAAAATGGATAGAACACTTCGAAAAGTATGAAATGTTATCAGAATGACAATTTGGGTTTAGAGAAGGAAAACCATAAATAACAAATCTCTTAAGTTACTATGACAGAGGGACAGAAACAATGCAAGAAAGAGATGGATGGGTAGACAGTGTATACAGTACGTAGACTCCAAAAAAGCTTTTGACAGTTCCTCTTGTATGGTTAACTGGGAAACTTGAATACAAAGGAGGTATCCAGGCAAACCTTCTGCAATGGATGCAGGACTTTTTAAGAGAAAGGGAATGAGAAAAATATAAAGAGGAAAGTACTTGTCCTGCAGAAAGGTGAGAAGTGGTTTCCCATAGGGTTCAGTGTTGGCATCAATCATGTTTCTGTTACAGTATATATAAATGATACAAATGATAATATCAGTACAGAGAGTTACATGAATATGTTTGTGGATGATGCCAAAATACAAAGAATAACACACGAGAACTCATGTAATAATAATAATTTGGTTTTACACCTGGTATCCCCGAAGGGCTAAGGTGTTGCCCCTGGGTTGAGGACTTTTGGATTGAAGCGTGTAGCATTTTATGACCGGATGCCCTTCCTGATGTCTACCAATGACCCTTGGGTGGATTCGATTCTCCAACCCTTCGGTCAGAGCAGAGCGCTCTAACCCACCGAGCCACGGCTGCTAAACGAGAACTCATGTAAGGAATTACAAAAGGATCTAACAAAATTACATGAATGAAGTCATAAATGGCAGATGGAATTCAATGCACAAAAATGCCATGTAATAAAATTTGGAAAGCGTGCAAAGAAGTCTGGCTGGAACAACAGTTTACGCCTAACTGACAAGGAGAAAGATTTAGGTGTAATTATCAATAACAGACTATCATCAGAAGACCACGTAAATGAAAAAGTAAGTTATATGTATAACCTGTTAGCAAATCAAGGAGAAAGATTTAGGTGTAATTATCAATAACAGACTATCATCAGAAGACCACGTAAATGAAAAAGTAAGTTATATGTATAACCTGTTAGCAAATATGAGAGTAGCCTTTACATACATCAATGAATATGCTGCAGCAGTACTAAACCCACACTTGAAAAAGCATGTTGAGAAAATTGAGATGGTACAAAAAGCAGTCACAAGATGGGTGCTAACCTTGAAAGATATTAGCTATGAACAAAGACTTGGTAAGCTAAACTGACCTACATCAGAAGAGAGAAGAAAAAGAGGCGATATGATTATGCAATATAAATGTGTAGGTGGAAAAGAAAAGATTGACAGTAATGAATATATAGTACCTAGACACAGGAAGAAATTATACAGGAAAAGAGTAAAGAAAGATGTGAGAAAATTCAGCTTTCCAGAGAGGGCAACAGATCATTAAAATATATTACTGGATGAGTTTTGTGTGCAAAAACATTCACAAGTTTAATGAAAAATATGGTAAAGTAGTACTAAAAGACAGGACACAATAAGCTTGACTCAATCCTGTAAAAGTACAATTATGTAAGACACACACACACACACACGGTCGTAGAGGGAGAGAGACGGAGCTGCTCCTGGATCAAGGGGAAATAATCGCAGAACTAGCAGCGAAAAGGAGATAGCCTATTGTGATTATGTGGTTGAATGCGTGAGTGGTGGTCCCGTCGGATATTAGTTTAAAAAAACACAAGTTTCTGCCCGAAAAATACGAGACAAAGTGAAAAAGAAAGTTTCCATATGGTTGCATCATGGCGGAGAGAGACGGAGGATTGTTTACAACTGGCGAGGGGGAATTTGCGGGCTTCTCCGAGCTAAATGTAGGCAAAGGAAGTGATAAGCTGCAACAAACAAGAGTAGCAGGTGTAGAGAAAACGGCGGAGAGGAATGTCCAGGAGTTAAAAAAGGTATGGGAAGTAATTAAGCAGCTGCAAGAAAGGACCATAGAGCAAGAGAGAGAGATCAAAGTCCTACAGAATAGACTGGAAAAGGTTAGCACACGTAGTGAGGAACAAGAAAAAGAAGTTTCAGAATTAAAGGCGAATAATGAATCCGCATCAAATGAAATAAAACAGCTGAAGAGGGAGAATAAGAGTTTGGAAGAAGAAAGGGACAGAATAAAAAGTAAACTAGATGAATACGAATCAAAATCGAGGAGGCAAGATGAGCATATTCAGGAAATCAAGGAGCAACATAAGGGGTGGAAGAAAATACAGGAGGAAGGAAATGTAAATTTGAAGGAAATTATAGAGCAACAAAGTAAGGAAAAAGTGGAAAAGGAAGTGGTTAGAGTACTAAGAAGTAGAGAATCTTTGGTTAGGGATGTAGCAGACAAGAAAAAATGTGTGATAATTTCAGGAATAAAAGAAAAACGAATGACAGTGAGATCTGAAAGAGAAAGAGAGGAACTGAGCAAGGCTAAAGAAATAATATCACTGGTTATGGAAGGAAACAATGAAGCCCAAGAAGAGATTGAAGAAGTGTTTAGGTTAGGAAAGTACGAGGATGGTGGGGCAAGGCCCTTGAAAGTAAAGTTTAAGTCCCAAGTAATAGTGAATGAAATCATAAGTAGAACGTGGAAATTGTCAGAGAAAGAGGGGTTTAAAAATGTTTGGATTAGGAGAGATGCAAATGAAGAGGAAAGAGCTAAATTAAAGGAGTTAGTAAAGGAAGCAAAGATAAAAAACGAACAACGAACGGAGAAAGAGAAGACAGAGTTCTATTGGAGAGTTATGGACCAGAAATTGAGAAAGTGGTATCGACGGAAGGAAGGGGAGACGAGAGTATAAAAAACGATGAAAAAAGTTTGAAAGTGGCGTACACAAACATTGATGGACTAATATCGGCAAGGTTAGAAATCAATGATTTTTTGAGGGCACACGAACCTGATGTTATGTGCTTTGTAGAAACTAAATTGAAAGAAGATATTGATGTTCATATGGGAGGTGGGAAATACAAATTATGGAGAAGAGACAGAAAAGAAAAAATGGGAGGAGGAGTGATGATAGCAGTGAAGGACAATATAAACGTAGATACTGTGGAAATGGCAGAGGGTAGGGCCGAAGCCATAAATTTGAAATTAGAAACTGGGGAGAATGGTAAGAGAGATATGGCAGTGGTATATGTTCCCCCTAAGACGAGAGCATGGAATGACGATGAATACCAGGAGATGTTGTCAGACATGGTTAGTTATCTACAGAAAGTGATCGAGAAAAGCAACAATATAATCCTAATGGGTGACTTTAATTGTAAAGAGGTGAACTGGGAGGAATGGGACTTGGGAGGCAGTGAAGATTCGTGGGGCACAAAATTGTTAAATATAGCAATGAATAATGTAATGACACAGTGGGTTAAAGAAGAGACACGATTCAGAGGTGATGACACACCAGCAAGATTAGATTTGCTACTATCCAGTGAGCCTGATGTAATTGAATCATTAAATTATCTGTGTCCTATAGGAAAGAGTGATCATGTGGTCATTGAGTTCCAGATGATGATAGGGAACATGGTGCCAAGAGATGAGCTTTATAGGCAAGGACGATACAACTTTGGGAAAGCAAACTTTGCAGAATTGAGAAAAATTTTTGAAAATGCGGACTGGAGAGGGTTCAGAGAAACAAGAGAGATACAAAGGAAGTGGGATATCTTTTTGGACCTCTACAATTTGGGAGCGGAAAAATATGTGCCAAGAGTAAGTGGGAAAGAAAACAGGAAAAAGGTGTGGTTTAATAGAAGGTGTATAATAGCGAAAAAAGAGAGGGACAAGGCATGGAACCAATGGAAAAAGAGAGGTAATATCAGAACAAAGGAAGAATATAAAAGAACTAGAAATGAATATACAGGAATACGTAGAGAGGAAGAAAGGAACTTTGAAAAAGGTATAATTGACAAATGTAAGGATGAACCCAAATTGTTTTATAGATTTGTTAATGGCAAATTGAAGCAAAGGGAAGGAATCACCAAACTGAAAGTAGAAGGAGAGGTCTACAAGGATGCAGTAATGCAAGCTGAAGTAATGAACAAATGCTTCCAATCGGTTTTCACTAAGGAAAGGGAGTTTGTGGAAGGAGAGGAAGTGATTAGAAATGTAGTGATAAAAGATATAAAAGTGGAAGTGCAGGAAGTGTATAAATTACTGGGAGCTCAAGATGTAAGGAAGGCCCCAGGACCGGATGGAATCTCTAATTGGGTACTGAAGGAATGCAGAGAACAACTGGCGGATAAGATTCACAATTTAATTGTGTGCTCCTTGGAAGAGGGGAAAGTGCCTCGGGAATGGAAGAGGGCAAATGTGGTGCCAATCTATAAGGGAGGAAACAAGGAAGAACCCCTGAATTATAGACCAGTGTCCCTAACCAGTATGGTTGCGAAATTGTGTGAGAGAATCCTGAAAGATAGATGGATAAAATATCTGGAAGAGATGAATATTTTGACTGAAAGTCAGTTTGGATTCAGAAGTGGAATGTCATGTGTTTCCAACTTGTTGAGCTTCTACTCAAGGGCGATTGACGTGCTACAGGAGAGAGACGGTTGGATGGATTGTGTGTACTTAGATCTGGAGAAGGCCTTCGACAAAGTACCCCACAAGAGACTATTATGGAAATTAGAGCATATAGGAGGACTGAAGGGAAGCCTCCTGGAGTGGATGAGAGACTTTTTGAGTGACAGACAAATGAGGACAGTAATAAAGGACAGGACATCTGGATGGAGGGAAGTAACAAGTGGTGTCCCACAGGGCTCGGTGTTGGCACCAGTAATGTTCTTGATTTATGTAAATGATATGGTAGATGGAGTGAACAGCTACGCAAGCCTGTTTGCTGATGATGCAAAGATCTTGAGAAAGGTAGAGGTTGAAGAGGACTGTAAAATGCTACAGGAGGATCTGGATAGGATATATGATTGGAGCCGGATGTGGGAAATGAAATTCAACGCAAAAAAATGTAAAATATTGGAAATGGGTAAAAGTACCAAGAGGCCATCATTGAATTATTTGATGGGTAATGAACCAATTAGAAAAGCGAGAGAAGAGAAAGATTTGGGAGTGCTGGTCCAGGATAGTTTGTCACCTGAAAAGCACATAAATAAGATAGTGAGAGAGACATATAAACTCTTGACCAATATAAGAGTGGCATTTCATTACATGGATGAGGAGATGATGAAAAAATTGATAGTGGCCATGATCCGGCCCAGGTTAGAATATGCAGCAGTAGTGTGGTCCCCACACAAAAAGAAAGATATAACCAAGATTGAGAGAATACAAAGAACAGCAACCAAGATGGTCCCTAGTCTGGCAGATTTGCCATACAG
>JAGKTI010006941.1:0-21202 GCA_018397915.1 Birgus latro | reverse complement strand
GTCTAAAAACTTAAATGAGTTTAAGGCAAAATTTGACTTATTGAGAAACAGAGACGGGACCCCACGAGCGTAGCTCATTTCCTGTATATCACAATTAGGTAAATACAATTAGGTAAATACACACACACACACACAGAGAGTGAGCACCCAAGTGGAGAGACTGTGAAAGACTCATACAGCCAAACTTTCACCTATTTTGTGAACTGGGAGTACATCTCAAATTTTATTTCTGTCTTCATGCAACAAATTTATTGTAGAGTCAACAGTATCTGTTGAAAAAAAAAAAAAAAAAGTTTTTGAGCTTATATGAGGCGTTTAGTCAAATAATGACAAACATGCCAAATCCGTTTTGAGATGAACAGTGTTAAACATTTGTTTTGTTGTAACTCATTAACCAGTAGCCCAATTTCAATAAACAAAGTCTCAAAAAATAGAGCTGGTAAAATACTTTTTGACACAAGAATCTATCTATCTATAGCCTGACGCCCTAATCTCGCAAAGAGGGGCCGCAGACAAAACGCCTCCAAGTCGCTCTGTCACCCACCATTTGCCTACCCTTTCTCCAGCTCACTCCCCCCTCCCTCATATACCTCTCAACTCCATCCCTCCACCTCATCCTCAGTTTTCCCCTTCCTCTCCCTCTCTCCACCCCACCTGCATAAACCCTCTTAGTCAGTCTTTCATTCTCCATTCTCTCCACATGTCCAAACCACCTCAGTGTATTTCTCCTTATCTTCTCAACCACATCCACATCCACCCCATAACGTTCCTTCACTTCTTCATTTGTCAACCTGTCCCTCCATGTCACTCCACATGCTTCTCTCAAGTAACTCATTTTCACTACTCTCACTCTTGACTTGTTACCCTCTAGCAAGGTCCATGCCTCGCTTCCATATATCAGGGTAGGGATCACGATACTATCATACAGTGACTCCTTGACTTCCATACTCACCTCCCTATTTCTCATCACTGCTTTCAGTGAACCAACAACATTCCTTCCCTGCTGTACCCTTTCAAGAATAAAATATAAAATATATGATATACCAGGTTATAATGCTGTTCAGTTATTAACCCCATACCATAGTACCTCTATGAAAAAAAAATCACATAATCTGAAAATAACCACAAATCCAAGAAGGACAATAGCCAACCCACGTGCTGCAGTGCTGCATATATTTAAGTGCTGTGGGGGGTGTAAGGATTAACAGTAGTCCAGTTCATTGTCAGTCTAGTGCCTTCCGTTCATCAGATTAGGACCAGTACCTCACTCGTCAGTTTCTATTGAACCAGTTACAGTCACTTTGTTGAGTACAGAACAACCTCTACGCTAACCTAAACCGTGAATGCTGAAGAATGATGATCGATAAACATCGTACGTCACATTTAGCATACTCAACACAATAACTTAACTAAACGTACATGAATTGTGTGATTTATGGCCCTTGACACATGGCCGCTTCATAGCATAATTTTTCACATAGCTGGCAATGGGGAGCAAGAGGTCCCTGAGCATACACGGAAGTGAACACATGATCCATCTTCTTGGAAACTTGCAGCTGCCAATCAAAAACAAAATGCTGGAGAAGTGTACATGAGCTATAGCACAAAAAAGGAAGTGCCAGCCAGGAAAACTGGTCCTCCTTGTAAGTGTGGCTGCTTCAACAACTTAGGCAATGATAATGTGAGTAAGCTACTTACACCTTTTTGGGCAATGAGTGATTATAATCACTCATTGCCCAAAAAGCTGTAAATAGATCATTGCCTAAGAAGATGAATCACGTTTTCGCTTCCCTGTATGCTCAGGGGACTCCTGCTCCCTTTCACTATGTAAGTCACTCATGCTGCGAAGGAAATCACTGTAAATCTGAGTGAAAATAATGTATTAATCCAAAAGCATGTCTGTGTGGCTTACAATGTAAACAGAACTGGGAAGGGCAGGATCTGGTCACACCCTCCAGCTGACACATCCACAAAACATGGCCGCTGATTGGCTGTGAATGTGACGTCATCATGCGACCCACTGCTCATTGGCAGCCTGGAGGAGTGCTTGCTGGCATGTTCGTCTTTCTTCCATTACAACTTTCTTCAGGAGAGACACACAGGCCACATGTACCAACCTGAAGCACGTTGGGACAAGAATCTACCTTGTTGTATAGGACTTCTGACAATGTTGCAAAGACGAACATGCCATGAAAATGTTTCCACTGGACAGAAAAATGGCGGACGAGTGTGTTGCGACCTAAAGCCCAATTTTATATACTTAGCATGTTCGTCCTTATTCTACTAAACGCCTCATATTTAAGATGAATATGCTTAGCTACAGAACCACGATGACCATTATTTACAACTGAAAATGGCAAGGCATTTGACTCCCCAAACATGATGGCACTAGGACAAAAATGAGATTAAGTAAGACCACGAGCCTGCCATCATCTAAAGAATTGAAGGCTCTGAAACCCACGTGAAAAAAGGTGAGGAGCATTATATCCATCAGGATGTGTTGCCTAGGACTCAAAGGTTGGAAAGGCAGTGTACCACATGGAAATTCTGACAAGAATTGATATTGGAGAAAGACTTAATGTTTGTGGTATATGAGTAAACATTCTTGACATTATGAGAGGAATAAGTGACACAGAAAGCAATTTAGATGAAAGAGACAGAAATGAGGAGGGTACAAATTCAGCAGAGGAAGACCTGAAAAAATACAAAGAAAATGCAGAGCGGCAAATTCAAATGTTGAAAGAAAATGAAATATTCAACAGAAGCATAAGAGATACCATGACTAGACCAATGGAGGTCAATACAAAGATGAAGAATATGCAGAATGCCTGGCAGGGTCATTTAATTTTGTGCATAAAGGCTTCAACATGCTTCCATACGTTGGCAGTGGCGTGGCAGCCTTTCAATTCAGTTCCTTATCCCTGAGGTCACACTCTCTGACCTCGTCCCAGGTCTTTTTCGGTCTGCCATTTGCAACCCTACCACCAACGTTAACACTTCTCACATTCTGCACCCAATTGTCCTCCCCCATCCTCTCCAAATACCCAAACCACCTCAATCTATCCCTCCTCATCACAACACCACTACACTCAAGTCCCATTCTTCCTCTTAATTCTTCCAACGTAGGCATAGCGTCCTTAGGCCTCGTATTCAAGGACACACTGCACATCCACCTAATTTGGGCCAGCTTTAAGCCAACTGGGCTCCACGCCTAAGGGGGTCCCGCACTAGGGAGCTAGGGTAGGGGAGAGTGGTGATGCTTCGGACAGTGCATTTCTTGAGAAACGTATGGGACCTGGGGCCCTTAAGGTCTTGCGTGAAAGTGTGCGAGTTTGTTCACTTAGAGAGTTTGTTGTAACTATGTACTTTTCAGGGGTGATCTACACATTTTTGTTTGTTTAACTGTAGGCTTACATGTACAGTAAACAATTTTATATCAAAATGTGACTTAGATCTATTTGGTCCATTAATTCATATGTACTTTTTAAGAGCATATTTTGACTGCTTTCCATTCTACCCTAGAGATACAAAGTCTACAACAGACTTTATTTATAACTCTATGATTCTACAGACCTTGGCTGTGAACCTGGCAGCCCAACCAAAAATGTCCCCAGTTGGGCCATGCAGCTCCAAAGGTTGGTCTTGCACCTAATCACTATAATTTCCGTACATTTGAGCCTATGAATACAGTAATCCCTCCATTATCCCACATAATAGAGCCAAAGGCATGTCTGGATATTGGTTTTGTCTGGATATTGGGCCCTGAAGCTCCAGCACTGGTTTTTCATGACCCTACCCTAACCTAACCTAAATCAGAAAACTACCTTCCTACCTCCCTAGTGGACATGTATAGCACTTATTTAGGTCCCTTTTCACATAAATAATGCACACAACGCATGAATTTATTGAATTTTAACCAAAAAATGATGATTTAGAGGTGAGAGAGTCATAGGTGCCCAGAACTTGCCAGCATAGTATAAGTAAGTATCTGACATGGAAATCATCTTTTCTCACATTTTATGCACTAAATTATTGGATACAAAGCATCAAATACAGTAAATGATGTAAATTGCTACCAGAAAAATGGTTAGGTTAGGTTAGGTTAGGTTATGACCGGACATGAAATTCACTGCCTTCCACCTTTTTCCTAGCTGGTGCACTTAAGAACCATGCATGAAAGAGTTAAATTAAAAGCAGGAAATTATGATTAACACAATGTTAGGTTAGGATAGGTTAGGACCGGACATGAAATTCACTGCCTTCCACCTTTTTCCTAGCTGGTGCACTTAAGAACCATGCATGAAAAAATTAAATTGCAAGCAGGAAATTGTGATTAACATTTTTGGTAATTTTTTAACACATTTACAGCATGATGAAAACAGGTTAGGCATGAAAATCTTTATGGTAAGCATAGGTTAGGTTAGGATAGGATAGGTTAGGTTAGGACCGAATATGAAATTCACTGCCTTCCATCTTTTTCCTAGCTGGTGCACTTAAGAACCATGCATGAAAAAATTAAATTGCAAGCAGGAAATTATGATTAACATTTTTGGTAATTTTTTAACACATTTACAGCATGATGAAAACAGGTTAGTCATGAAAATCTTTATGGAAATCATAATTTCACACAGTTTATGCATGAGATTAATGATATGGAAAGAACAAAACAAGGAATTTTGATGAAGTTAGGGTACTTACCAGAATGTTGCCACCATCCTGATGTATAACACGCTTGATCATCTCAGACTCTGACAGTAAGACCTTGCACCTGACACCCTAGAACTTCCGGTGCACTTTACACTCACCAGCACTTCTCACAAGCACTTTCCACAACATTTTCTTTCACATACCTTGCATCACATCACTTCACTTCGCTGTACATAACAGTAAATTCCCGTGTGGTTTAGTGACGAGTCCTGGAGAATTTATTCAATCTCAGCATACTTAGGAGTAAACAGCACCTTTCTCTCCATGTTTCGTCTGGTCTTCGAAGCAAAATCAGCCGTGTACTTCTGTAGTTTGTCTCGGGACTTCTTGATATCAAACAAGGTGGAGCAAGGGAGATTGAATTCACGACGAATCCGTTATGTCGGCCACCCGACATCCATCTTTTCCAGTACCCTTCCCTCTTCTTCTCCAGAGTCAGAACCACTTTCTTCCTCTTCTCAGGTGGCAGGGCCATCATCACACACATGATGAAGAAGGTGAAGAGCAGTATCAAGAACTGTAGGAGGTAGGGTATCACCACAAAAGCAATCACTTCGGCCGCCATTGTCGGAGGTGTTCACGAGGCAGAAGCTGAGTGGGTAATGAGGACCGGCAGAGAGGCGCCACGCGTGGAAACACAGCCAATCGGCGCGCGCGGGAAATTCAAACTGACGCGGTCCAAAAAAATCAAAATTTTTTGGCATTTTGGGGGTTGGGCAGCCCACGACATCCGAATAGCGGGGGTGTCCGAGTATTGGGCGTCCGAATAATGGAGGGATTACTGTATTCCCGTCCTTTACTTCCTAGGTCTCACTACCACACAACAAAACTCTCATAACACATCGTTTCAACATTTCACTTATAAAAAGCACCAACATGCTTTCCAACATGCTCTCCAAAATGGCAGCTGTTCTTGCTGATGAAGCAGTGTGTTTTGAATGTAATGCTGCATACAATGATCCCTTAACATGAAGGGAGAGCCCTCTCAATGTCAGGAGAGGCAACAGCTTCATGAACTTCCAACCACGCCTCGTTCTAGTTTAGCTACCTCCAGCTCCACCTCCATCACATATGTCTCCCAAGTAACCTAACATTTCCCCACACTCAAGAGACTTTCCAGCAAGATCAATCCTTCATGTCTGACAATCTCCACATGCTCTCCCGAACACACCACGCACGTGAAATCAGCATTACCTTGTAGTCTACCTCTAATACCACTACATCGCTTATGCACTCACATATCACAAACACTGCATAAGATGGAATTATTTCCCACACACTTGTGGCAATCCACACATGGCCACTCTCTCTCTTCTTTGACAGTACAGTACTACCACCAACCTGAGATACCATCACAGGCCTGAAAGTCTACAGTTTATCTTACCAGCCACTGGCGAGTACTTAAAAAATTTTACCAGCCAAGAAAAATTTTTACTAACCAGAGGAAAATTAACAAATAATTTGTCAGCTTGCAAGTTATTTACTGCAGCCCAGGATGAAAATAATTTATAGATATGCTTGTATAATAACACAAATAAGGAATTTGTATACTGTATACAAACTCCATATTTATTTATTGCTTAAAATAACAAACCTCATCTTTCATTATCAGTGCAGTCGTGTGCACCAGTTCCGCAGCTTTCACATGGTTGGCATAAGTGGTTGTGATGGGCACACCATTATTATTATTATTATTATTATTTTTTTTTTTTAGTTCAATAATGGGTAAAAATTTAGAGAACGGAAGTTCTTCCTTTGCCAGTATGTATGCAGTGGTAATTTTCATCTTCAGATCTTCAGATCCTTATCTTCTTCCTTCTTTCGCTGACGTTGGAATGTCTTGACTATGTTCCCTTGACCTTGCCGATTTAATTCAGCATCATGCAGTTCAATATGCTTCCTGCTCTTGCCATGGTAAACTACGTTTTTTTTTTTTTTAAATTCTGAGATCCAGTTATGAAATCCGTTTTGCCGGCTGCGGTTGGATTTTTCATGCCCATGGAACATTTCATTTTGTTTTCGTTTTCATCATACATATGCCACGTAAATTCTTTCTTCCGTTTTGAAAGAAATGTTCACTGTGATGCTTTTTTTCAAGGAGGCGATGAGATTGACGTTGACGGCAAGGGTTTCATACGGTTCATGTTGGAAGCAAGCGACGCTACTCCTTCTCGTCAGCTGACTATGGCAACATTGATGATGTCATCAGATGATCAGCGAGTGAGAGAGTCTAGCGACTGTTATGATGGCAAGAGTTGCCAGATTTAATAATTTTTTTTATATATTTTTATCATGATGTTTCTTAACATGAAGCAGTGGTTAAAGAAACAAATTTTATTAAAATTTTATATATAAAACTTCAACTCGCCACTGGCGAGTGAGAAATAATTTTTATCCGCCATGTAATTTATTTACTCGCCATGGCGAGTAAAATACTTGCAACTTTCAGGCCTGCATCACCTTTGTTTTGTCTGCACTTACTCTCAAGCCCCTGTGCCCCGTACTACCTCTCCACTATCTAAATCTTTCCTCCACCCCCCTTTTATTCTCTGCAAACAACACCAAGTCACCAACATACATATCCCAAGGGAGTACATTTCTGAAGTCACTTGAGATGGCTTCAAGCACCATGATAAGTATTAAGGGGCTCAAGACTAACCCCTGATGCACACCAACATTCACAGAAAACTCATTACTCAAATCTCCATTCACTCTCACCTGGGTGCAAGCACCCACATGCATAGCCATAACTGCGCTAAGCAGCCACTCCTCAATCCCAAGCTTTCTTACTGCCCACGTCACCACCTTCCAAGTGACTCTGTCAAAGACCTTCTCCAAATAAAAAAATAAAAAAAACAAAGTACAGATCCCTTTTCTTTCCTATAGAGTACAGTAAAACACTGATTCAATTTTGGAAGAAGGGTGGTAACAGGGAGGAGTACTTGGCTGCCAAGCGCAGGGCTAGAAGAGAGGTATACAGGGCGAAGTCTGAGTCACAGAGACTTTTACTTGATAATCTAAATCATGAAGGAAGGAAAAATATGGTTTTTAGGGTGGCAAATCAGATGAAGAGAGATAATCGGGACACTGTAGGCGAGCAGTGTGTGAAGAATGATGAGGGAAGCGTACTGGTAAACAGTGAGGATATTAAAGATGCATGGAGAGAGCATTATAGTCGGTTGTTGAATGAGGAGTTTGATTGGGATAGGGAAGGTTTGGAGCCAGGTGATCCAGTGTTTGGGCCTTGGCCTTTGATTGACGCTGCTACTGTGAGTGAGGCAATAGGCAGGATGCGGGTGGGGAAGGCGGCAGGTGTGTCTGGGTTGACTGCCGAAATGTTGAAGGCCTCAGGAGATATTGGGGTGAGGTTAGTCACTGACCTGATAAATATGATTATATATGAGTGTGTTGTCCCAGATGATTGGCTGAAAAGTGTAATTGTAAATGTGTACAAAGGGAAGGGTGATGCCCTGGAAAGGGGAAATTACAGAGGTATAAAGCTCTTAGATCAGATAATGAAAGTAATGGAGAGAGTTCTAGAAGGTATGATTAGAGAAAGAGTGAATATCAATGAGATGCAGTTTGGGTTTATGCCAGGCAGGGGGACCACTGATGCCATATTCATTGTTCGACAGCTTCAGGAAAAATATATTGGCAAGAAAAGGGAATTGTATTTTGTTTTTGTTGATTTGGAAAAGGCCTTTGACAGAGTCCCTAGAGAGGTGGTGAAGTGGGCAATGAGAAAGCTAGGGTTGGAAGAGTGGCTGGTTAGGGTGGTTATGGCCATGTACGTGGGTGCTCACACTCAGGTAAGGGTGAATGGAGCTTTGAGTGATGAGTTTCCCGTGAATGTTGGTGTGCATCAGGGGTCAGTTTTGAGTCCCTTGTTGTTTATCATGGTGCTTGAAGCCCNCAGTAAGGGATGCCTTTTATAGTGAGATGAGGAGAGTGGTGGCTGAACAGGAAGCCAAAGATAGAGACGTTAATGAACAGTATGGAGCCCTTAAGAACAACCTCTTGAGAGTTACCGATGCAGTATGCGGTTGGACAAGAGGCCCACCAAGACATAAAGTAACTTGGTGGTGGGATGAGGGTGTAGAAGCCGCAGTTAAGGAGAAGAGAAGGCTTTTCCGGGAATGGAAGAAGGGTGGTAACAGGGAGGAGTACTTGGCTGCCAAGCGCAGGGCTAGAAGAGAGGTATACAGGGCGAAGTCTGAGTCACAGAGACTTTTACTTGATAATCTAAATCATGAAGGAAGGAAAAATATGGTTTTTAGGGTGGCAAATCAGATGAAGAGAGATAATCGGGACATTGTAGGCGAGCAGTGTGTGAAGAATGATGAAGGAAGGGTAGTGGTTAACAGTGAGGATATTAAAGATGCATGGAGAGAGCATTATAGCCGGTTGTTGAATGAGGAGTTTGATTGGGATAGGGAAGGTTTGGAGCCAGGTGATCCAGTGTTTGGGCCTTGGCCTTTGATTGACGCTGCTACTGTGAGTGAGGCAATAGGCAGGATGCGGGTGGGGAAGGCGGCAGGTGTGTCTGGGTTGACTGCCGAAATGTTGAAGGCCTCAGGAGATACTGGGGTGAGGTTAGTCACTGACCTGATAAATAGGATTATATATGAGTGTGTTGTCCCAGATGATTGGCTGAAGAGTGTAATTGTAAATGTGTACAAAGGGAAGGGTGATGCCCTGGAAAGGGGAAATTACAGAGGTATAAAGCTCTTAGATCAGATAATGAAAGTAATGGAGAGAGTTCTAGAAGGTATGATTAGAGAAAGAGTGAATATCNATGAGATGCAGTTTGGGTTTATGCCAGGCAGGGGGACCACTGATGCCATATTCATTGTTCGACAGCTTCAGGAAAAATATATTGGAAAGAAAAGGGAATTGTATTTTGTTTTTGTTGATTTGGAAAAGGCCTTTGACAGAGTCCCTAGAGAGGTGGTGAAGTGGGCAATGAGAAAGCTAGGGTTGGAAGAGTGGCTGGTTAGGGTGGTTATGGCCATGTACATGGGTGCTCGCACCCAGGTAAGAGTGAATGGAGCTTTGAGTGATGAGTTTTCCGTGAATGTTGGTGTGCATCAGGGGTCAGTTTTGAGTCCCTTGTTGTTTATCATGGTGCTTGAAGCCCTCTCACGTGACTTCAGAGAGGGACTCCCATGGGAGATGTTGTATGCTGATGATTTGGTGTTGATTGCTGAGAATGAAGGGGAGGCTGAGGAAAGATTTAAGAAGTGGAGAGATGGTATGGGGCACAAGGGCTTAAGGGTAAATGCAGATAAAACAAAAGTGATGATATCTAGGGTTGGTGGCGGTACAATCAGAGGAGAGGGAGAGTGGCCATGTGCAGTTTGCCACATGGGTGTGGGAAGTAATTCCATCTTGTGCAGTGTTTGTGATAAGTGGGTGCACAAGAGATGTAGTGGTATTAGAGGTAGACTGCGAGATAATGCTGATTTCATGTGTGCGGTGTGTCGGGGAGAGCAGGCAGAGATTGTTAGGCGTGAGAGGGTTGAACTTGCAGGTGAGTCTCTTGAGTGTGTGGAGGAGTTTTGTTATTTGGGAGACATGTTATGTGCCGGAGGTGGGGCTGGAGTTAGCTCGGTTGCTAGAGTGAGAAGTGGTTGGAAGAAGTTCAGGGAGCTGTTGCCTCTCCTGACATTGAGAGGACTCTCCTTACGTGCTAAGGGGTCTTTGTATGCAGCATGTGTTAGGAGTGTGATGCTGTATGGTAGTGAGACCTGGGCAGTAAAGGAAGAAGATATTCGCAGGTTTAAACGTACAGAAATGACAATGATTAGGTGGATGTGCAGTGCGTCCCTGCGTGCAAGGCCTGGGGGGGCTGGGCTTACGATAGAAGAGTTGAGAGGTAGGATGGGACTGGAGTGTATTGGTGTTGTGATGAGGAGAGGCAGGCTGAGGTGGTTTGGACATGTGGAGAGGATGGGGGAGGATAATTGGGTACAGAGGGTGAGAGGTGTTAATACTGGGGGAGGGGTTGGGAGGGGTAGACCGAGAAAGACATGGGATGAGGTCATTAAATGTGACTTAAGGGTTAAGGGACTGAATAGGGAGGCTGCCAGAGATCGAGCAGCATGGAAAGCCGCCATTAGGTGACCAAGGCCGACACATGCAAGCATGTTGGAGCCTTCAAAAATGAGCGATGAGCGATGATGATTCTCACGAGGTAGCTTCTCAAGAACTAGCTCTGTCTGTTATCGCATGTAAGTTACAAGGGGGATATCAGTTAATTATGGTAACCTTAATCAGTATCTGCACTGTCAAAATTGTTCTTTGTCTGGCCATTTCACTATAATCCCAAGCATCAGAGGGGAATCATTATACTGCATTTACAAAGTCATTCACAAGGAATTACTAGCGATTTTACAATGAGTTTTTTGTTGATTTCATACACAAATATGCACGTGAGGTTGCAGATTAGAAAAGAACATTATTGTTTACTCTAAAAAGGAGCACATCACTTTCATAAAGTAAGTTCTCAGTCACGTGCAGGGAAAATGAAAGTCTGATTGTCACATGGTTCACATTTTCCTTTTTTCTTTACCCTAACAAATAATGCTGAGAGTATTTAACTAAGTTATTTCCATCAGCTAATTTTGCATTAGCTGGTTTTCTCAAACATTAGATTAATCTAATCAGTTGGGTTTTGGTTTGTATTACAGGTCTCTATAACCATACCCAACTGTGATTTGATTGGTATTACAGATCTTTGTTACCATATTTGACTGAAAGTTTGATTGAACTGAGAGCAGGAGTGGTACTCATATTATGGTCATTAGCGACAGCAGTAGCGACATTATTTTAGTGAACTGGTAGCAGGAGCAGGAAAGGCACTGCTCTAGATTAGCAGCATGACCAACTTTGCCATCACTCGGCACCATCACCTAAGCTACATCGTCACCCAGATAATCTTCCCATACCATCAGCCCAGATCATCACTTCAATCTAGTATGGTATACATCCGTAAAGTGGCAAAAAGTGCCATATTTTGCCATGTTTGGGACTGCATCCTGCAGTGCTGTGGATCTATCTCTCGTTTAGAAGCTAATCAAGAGCTTACTGAAATCAGCATTATGGGTCAGCAAATTAGGGATGAGCCTCTTGTACAAAAATACATAATGATAGAAGTTTGATATTTATTGAAACAAACACAAAAAATGACATATGCTTTTCTTTGCTGTAAACTTTCCATAACTTTATATAGTTTTTGTTGAATATTTAGAAAACAACTTCACTTCCCTCCCCCTTCCCAAAATGTCCTTATCTGGCTATCAAAGCATGTAGTGTAACTGTACTGTCTGGAGCAAATAATATCTTTTTCAGTAATCTCTAATATCACCTACTGCACTATGAGAACTAAATTTTGTCACTTCTTTCACTCTAATACCCTTATTAGCTCTACAGTTAGGGAGTTTAGCACTCACTCTAGCAAACTTTCACTGCATAGTTTTTTAGCACTTGTCCTCCTCTAGTATGGCACACCTCACTTTAGAGAAGTTACATCCACACACTAAAATGGTGTTTCAGTGGATTATACGGGTATGATTCAAATATCTTAACTCACCTTCCTTTCCAATATGGTGATGCCTTGGTACTTGAAAGGCTTGGAGAACTCTATAACCTGTGCTCTCTCTGGGTTGATAGTGAGAGGTGCCACAATCATGTCTGCACCATGAGTCTGGTTTACCAGCTGCCCAATCAAGCCAGTCCACTCCTTCTTTCCTGCAACAACACTTTCATGAAGGTACCTGGGTATATAAGAACAGGTATTATAGCACATTTTTGGATTGGCAGGTAAATAGAGTACTTATTGTATCACCTAGGTGAGGTATAGGTAAATTTGGTAACCTGGATCATAGAGTGGCCTACTATCCCAGGATAGTGCATGAAAAACACACCACAAGCTCAAAGGCCTAAGTTAGAGATGAGCATCTTGGTTAAGCACCCTGTGGCATCTACTCCTTTACCTTACCTTCATATACTGTATTTACTGTTCTCTTGTTCTTGGAGAGAAAAAAAAATAACACTGAAACTACTGCCCTCATATCTCCTGTGTAATAAGAAGTACATAACAAAAGTGGAGGCGAAGGCTGGATACCTCCTCCTCCTCTTTGATGTATGATGAGATAAATAAAAGGACAATAAATTCAACAGAAGTAAGTGTCTTGATGAAACTGGCTTGACAAATGTTTTTACCACAGCACTTCTGTGAGAAATCAGGTCTTTAAGTTATAACTGTAACAAGTTGGCATTTGGTGAAATTTTTTAGACAAACGGTAAATTAAGTAAATTACTGTAGTATCAGGATAAGTATTAGAAAGTGAAATTGGCCAGGAGACATTTTATTGTGATGGACACTCAACCAGAGAGCATTTGCACAGTGCAGTTCCAAAAATCCAAATTCCGAAATTCCAAAAATACTAATTTTCCTGAAGAGTTCTGAAAGTGGTTATCTATTTGTTATCTATAACCAGATGCCTTAATCCTTTGAGTAGTACTCATAAACAAACTGCCTCCAAGTCACCTTCTCCTCTGCCATTAGGTTAATCTCCCTCCAACTCATATCCCCCTCTCTCACCCCTCTCTCAAAATCTCTCCTCTCCTTCCATCCATTTCATCCTCGGTCTCCCCTTCTAACCCCCCCCCTCCACCTCACTAGCCACTCTTTTAGTCAGCCTCTCATTATCCATCCTTCCAGTATGGCCATTCCATATCAGAGCATTACTCCCAATGCTTTCAATCACCTCCATGTCTACACCACAATGCCCCTTCTTTTCCTGATTTGTCTGGCTGTTACTCCAAGTAACTCCACAAGCTCTTTTCAAATAACCAACTTCAACTTCTCTCACTCTTGACCTGTGTCCTTCCAATAGGGTTCAAGCTTTACTTCTGTACATTAGTGTGGGGATCACAATACTGTCATGCAATTTACTTATGTGCTCACTTCCTTGTTTCTAATTACTGCTTTCAGTGAACCAGTAACTTTCTTCCCTGCTGTATCCTTTCAAGCACTTCATCCTCTAAACCTCCATCCTTACTCATCACACTACCTAAATACTTGAAGACACTCACATTCTCCATTTCCTGACCAACCACCATCACTGTGCATTCTGTGACTTCATTCCTCTCAAAGACCATACTTTAATTTCATTTCTCTTCACTAGGATTTTGTTTTTTCCCACATACACACAGAGGACACCTGAGTGAGCAATCAGACATAAGTTGGACAGAGCAAAAAAAAGTTTATATAATCTGTGTAGCAGGAAAGCTATTTCCATGTTAGGTATGCTTCCACATTAATTTAAACATCTAGAGATTCAGAAACAGTAAGAGAATGAAAGACCTATATTGTTAAGATGTGGATATTAAAAAAAAAAAAAAAATCAGCTGACTACAAAACACAAGATAACAGATGTTTTACTTACAACCACTATCACTATGTCCACCCATTTCTCTGAGGCGACACTCAACATTACATCAAAGGTTAGACCTAGTGACAAAAGGATGAATCCTGAAGAACCAGAATTTGAAGGGTTTCAGGGTAAATCCAAGGAGGTGAAGAAAAGCTCAGAGGAGAAGTTGGTGGTAGAGTGGGAGATTATGGGATATTGGAACTGTTACAATGAAGAATGCAAGTAATTTGTGAATCTAATGATTTTGGTAGAGATATCACAAAGAGGTTGACTGCTCTGGACAAGAGACTAGCTGAGAGGGCTAGGAATAATATAAGGCAAAGGCAGAAAGCTGAATTAAGAAATTAAAAGAAGAGATCGAAACATGAAAGAGAAGTATAATGGAAAATCAAGTGAAAACAGTGGAAGTGGGAAAAGAAATGAAAAATATATACAGAATGCATGGCAGGTGAATGAAATAAACAGAAAACCTGCATTATATGAAATAATGGAGGAACAAAAGAGGATTAAGAAGAGACTGAAGAGAGACAGTAGAAAGAAAAAATGTGTGACAGTGTTTGGACATAAAGATGAAATCAGAAAAAAAAGAAAAAAAAAGAAAGAGAGAGAGAGATAAAGGAAAAGAAAGCCCATGAACTGATTAAGGAGTTAGATACAGAAAGTAATGGATACAAGGAAGGGACTGAAGGAGTGTGGAGGTTGGGACAGTATTGAAAGAGTGGGGCAAGGCCAGTCAAAATTCAGTTCAAGTCAGTAAGGGTGGCAAAGAAAGTGCTGAAATTTGAAATTTACATGGACGTTGAGAGAGAGCGAGAGATGCAATGGGAGGAAAGAGGGAAAATAATAAATTTAATATCAGAAGCAAAGGAAAAAAACAGTGACCCCCAATGAAGAAGTAAATACATTTTTCTGTACAGTACTGAATATCAACCAGTGGACTGTGCAGTGATCTTTTTTTATTCCACCCTGTGGTGAGCAAAAAAAAAAAAAAAATTGTTTATTATACACTTGAAGATAAACATGCAAGGCATCATCTGGTGAAAAAAAAAAAAAAATCTCTCTCTCCATCTTTGCATAGCGACATGCATAAGTTTGCATGGGGGTGTAGTGAAAAAATGAAAAAAAAAATAGTTTTTGTTTATTATAAACTTGAAGATAAACATCAAGGGCATCATCTTGTGGGGGGGGGGGAAACACTCTCTCTCTGTCTTTGTATAGCATAAGCAAGTTTGCATAAGGGTGGAGTAGTGAGCAGTGATGCACAGCCACTGGAAGGTTAGTACAGCCTGAGCTGTGGCTCATAACACGGCGCTTCCCAGACTGAGCTGTGGCTCGCAATTCATGGGTTAAAATGACCAAATGGTAAATAACAGAGAAGACAGAAAGAAAGTAAATAAAAATCACAAAGTATGAGCTGTTACACATAGTAAAGCAATAGGCATGGAGAACAGTACAATAAAAATAATGTACTGTATAGTAATATAGATGGGCTAATAAATCTGTTAGATGATTAAAAAAAATAAATAAAAAAGTAATCTGTTTAACCCCTAAATGGCCATCAGCAATGAGCGACGCTTTACCGTAAACGTGCCAGTGACATCAAATTAGTGTGAGCTACAGAAAACTGCAAACAATTATGGGAGAGGAATGATGAAACGAAGGTCACTGGTAGGTTTACCCGACCCTACTCTACCACCCAGGCACTTAGGTGGTCACACGTTCTTGGATGTCTTTGCCCATATGTTTACATGTTAATGGCACATGCACAGCGAATTTTTTAAATTTTATTATATCTTTTGTGAATCATGGGATGGATTCAGGAAGCTAAAAAACACACTGCCAGGTGTGCCAGATGATTCTCTTCACAACTATAAGAAAAGGAAATCAGTTTTAGAACTCTGAAAAATGGTTCTGGGGCTGGCCAATGAAGCCTGCAAATTTCTGAACCCACGGCCACTGAGGAGTTAAGTAAAACAATGTTAAAACAGTACATGAAAGAAGAGGTGATGGGTTGGAGTGGAGATAATATATGGAGAAGGGACAGAGAAGGAAGAGCTGGGGAAGGAGTTTTACTAATGACAAAAAATTTCTGAAGGCAAGATGTTTATTTATTTATTTATTTTTTTTTACAGAAGATGAATAGAGGAAGGAAAAACAAATTAAATAAAAAAATAATCCAGATTACTAGTGTATCCATTTATTCATTTAAAAGTACAGCAGACACCAGAATTAAAATGTAGATGTTGTAACAATAGAAATCATCAATGAGTAATGTAGAGATAAGTACAGGTGTTGCTTATAGGCCACCTTGAACAAAAACATGGAATGATAAGAGCATAAAGTAATGACCGGAGATATACTGATATACCTTGAAAAACTAGTACAGTACAAAGAAAAAATATAGTCTATCTATCCACCTATTGCCAGACGCCACAATCCCGTAAGGGGTGGCCATTTGACTCTGAGTTATTTGTTTTACAGGGAGGGGCACTAACCCTCCACCAACCCACTTGTTGACACGTAGGGAGCACGTATGGTTTGGTAATATGGTTACCACCCAGCGTTGTAAATGGTTTCTTGGTTTACAGGAAACCATTTGGCTTGTCACTCAATGTAAAGCCACCTGTAAAGGAAAGAAAAGCAATAAGAAGTGACAGGAAAGATGGGAGAAACAGGAAGAAAGAAGGGCAGGCTCAGAAAGAGAATGATAAAGGCTAAGGAAGAAGTAGGCAGCACTACATCAAGTAAGTGGATGATGGTCGCCACCACCTACCACATGAAAAAATATAGTAAATTTGGTATTAACTGGCAATTTTAATTATAATTAGGTTAACTGGGAGGAAAGTGGTGCAGGTAATAATACCAATACATAGGGTTATAAATTACATGAACCTGGCAACAAATAACTTATTGATCAATAACTTACTGATTCAAAATATTTAGGAAAGTACACGAAAAAGAGTCGACGATGAACCATCGAGGTTAAATCTCGTCTTCACAAAAGATCCAAGTGATATCCAAAATGTGAAGTACTGTTGTCCCTTAGGTAAGAGTGATCATATACTAGCTGAATTTCAGGTAACACACTGGGAAAAAAATGAAATAAAAGAGCATAAGCATGTAGCAGGCGAGAAGGAAATAAAAATGGCAGATTGATGATGGAGAAGGAAGAGAGTGTTAGTAGCAAGAGAGAACATTTTATGGAACTGTTAAACATAGAAAATGAAAGTAATGCTAGCACGAGTGGCTGGGGAATGACTGGGAGAAGGAAAGAGATCAGTAGGATGGAAGATGTGGAAACAATGAAGAAGGCCAAAATGGGAAAAGCCCCAGGAATTGATGGAGTGTGTGGTGAAATGCTGAAGCAGAGGGCGAGAAACAGAAGTGGAACAGATATAGAAGATGTGCAAATTGGTCTGGAAGGAAAGTAGAGATCCAGAGGATCAGAAAGGAAGTCAGGCATAATTACTCCCCAGTACAAAGGAAAGAGGGAAAAAGAAGTACAGTATGTGGTAATCACAGGGGACTTGTCTTCTTAGGATAATAGGAAAAATATATGGTACAATATTGTACTTACTGAATGAGTTAGGGAATTAACAGAGGAATCAGTTGGAGAAGAACAGGGTGGTTTCAAGATGGGAAGAGATTGTGCAGATCAGATATCCATCCTAAGGTGTTTAGTGAATAAGTTTCTAAAGAAGAGAAAGAAGTTGTATGCAGCTTTCATGGATTTGGAGAAGGTGTATGACAGAGTGGATAGACAAGGAATGTGGAAAACATTAAAAATATATGGAGTAAATGGGAAGCTGTGGGATGCCATGAAGAGTATGTATGTGAGCATTAGGGCTGCAGTGAATGTGGATAAAGAAGTGATGTGTCTTGTTTCCATGGTTGTTAACTTTGTATAAGCATGGAGTTATAAAAAGATACAAGGTTTGGACAATGGATGCTGGAGTGGCCCTAATGAAAGAGGGCAGCATTTGGAAACTTTCTGTTCCATTATTTGCAAATAATATTGTATTGTTAGGTGAAGACAAAAGGGAACTGCATGGCTTGATGAATGAGTTTAGGAGAGTATGTAAGAAACAGAACCTAAAGGTGAATATAGGGCAGAGAAAAGTTGTGGTCTTCAAGTGAACTGAAGTCACTGAATGCACAATGAGGGTGGATAGCGAGGAAATGGATAATGTGAGTGCATTTAAGCATTTGGGTAGTGTGGTGAGTAAGGATTGAGGTTTGGAGGTTGAAGTGCTTGAAAGGCTATAGCAGGGAAGAAAGGTTACTGGTTCACTGAAAGCAGTGATAAGAAACAGAGAAGTAAGGATGGAAGTAAAAAAAAAAAAGTCACTGCATGACAGTACTGTGACCACTCTAACATATGGAAGTGAAGCTTGGACCTTGTTGGATGGGCACAAGTCAAGAGTGAGAGCAGTGGAAGTGGGTTATTTGAGCAAAGCATGTGGAGTTACATGGAGAGACTGACTGACAAATGAGGAAGTGATGAAGCACTGTGATATGGATGTGATAGAAAGCATGAGAAGAAATACTCTGAGGTAGTTTGGTAAAGCAGATATGAGGAGTGTGAGAGACTACCTAGGAAAGCGTATGTAAGTGAGGTAGAGTGGAGGGAAGAGGAAGCAGGAGACTAAGGATGAGATGGAGAGATGGTATAGAGAGGTATATGAGAGAGGGGGTGTAAGCTGGGGGGGGGAGAGCAGCAAAATGTCAGGGGACAGGGTGACATGGAGGCAGTTTGTTTGAGGTCACCCCTTATGGGATTAAGGCACCTGGCTTTAGATAGAGAAACAGAGAAAATATTTCAAGGAATATGGCTGGAGAAAGTTTAATGGTGCAAAGGATGTAGATAAATACAGTACTTTCAGTTAAAGGAACCATACATGGAGGGTCTTGTAAATATGTTCCCAAATGTGGAGCTAAATTCGAGAAGGAAAAGGAATGGTTTAATGATAAGTGCAGAGTGGCAATGAAAAATGAGAAACAAAGCTTGGAATATTGTATGGAAAACTAAGAGTAAATCAGCAATGTAGATATTGTGGAAATGATTAAGTGAGGATTAGAAGAGGAAAAAGCAGCTACATATGAAATGAATATAGTGGATGAATGTGGATGTGATCCAAAATTGTTTTACACATATAAAACAGTAAAATGAAAATTAAAGACAGAATTGTAAGATTAAAATATAATGGGGGTAGGGGTTTTTTCAAGAATTCTCCCCCAGTATCCCTGCTTGTCGTAAGAGGCGACTAAAAGGGTTGGTGGCGAGTTAGTGCCCCACCCCGTAAAAACAACTAACTTGTAGGAGGAGGCTGTAGCACGGGCCGAACAGGGTAGTACTCCCGAGGGGAATGGAATGCTGGTGATAGGGAGAGCTGGAGCTCCTTTCACTAGCTACCTAATCATCCTCCTTTGCTGACCTTTTCAGTGTGACAGTAACATGGAGAGTAGACCAGCATACTCTCCCAATCATTTCCTCTAACTATCCTATGCACTACACCACATGCGCTTTACATATCACACAACGTACCCCACTACGTTACAGGGGTTGACGCCAGCAAGGGCATGCGGCCAGAAAACTTTGCCCCCGCTACCTAGTGGCGGACTTTGGGGGGAGGCTTGACTGGGGTTCCGCCGGCACAGATCATGGGTCCGGGGCGAGATGGGGCTCGAACCTGTGCTAGAGGGTACAGGGCACTGCGGTTCCCAGGCTGCCGCTTCCGCTCATTAGAGAGGGGCCCGAACCTGGGAGTAGCGCCCCAGGAGGCTGCCCTATCAGTGGGTGTATAATGGCGGGGCAGTTGCAGTGCCAAGCCGCGCTTGGAGGGTGTCCCTGCAGGTGTCCTGGCAGGGTGCCCCGAGGCCACTACCACAGCCACTAGTAAGCTGGTGGGCTAGGGGTCTCAGATCCATTGCCTGGACCTGGGTCTGTGCAATGGGTCGGGCCTTTGGAATGTTTACCCCCCTTTATCTTACCGACTATGACTATGAACAAAAACAAGCACCAAAGCAAGCCTGACGACAGCAAATCACCCAGGGGGTTTAGGGTGGGTTCGTGGAATGTGGGAAGTTTGAGAGGAAGAGCAGGGGAAGTTGTTGAGGCATTTAGTAGGAGGTGGGTGGATGTGGCATGTCTGCAGGAAGTCCGGTACAGGGGTGGATCAGCCAGAAAGATTGCTGGGAAGGATTGCTACTATAAGCTGTTTTGGCAGGGGGGAACTGACGGATATGGGGGTGTGGGTGTGTTGGTTGCGGAGAAATGGGTGGAGTATGTCATGAATGTCATGAGAGTAAGTGATAGGATAATAGTAGTGAAAATTTTGATCGGACGGGTGATGGTTTCAGTCATATCAGCATATGCTCCGCAGGTAGGATTGGATGACGCAGAGAAGGATAGATTTTGGGATGATTTAATATGCGTAGTAAGTGGTATGGGTGATGATGAGGTAGTGGTTCTGGGAGGGGATTTAAATGGTCATGTTGGTGAAGCAGCTCAAGGTTATGAAGGAGTCTATGGAGGATGTGCATATGGTGTGAGGAATGCGGAAGGGGAAAGAATACTCGAGTTTGGGGAGGCTATGGACATGATTGTGTGCAACACACATTTTAGAAAAAGAGTGAGTAGATTGATTACGTAAGAGTCCGGGGGAAATAGTAGCCAGATAGATTATTTTCTGGTAAGGAGGGTTGATAGGAGATTAGTGAGGGATGTTAAAGTTATAGGAAGCGAGGAGTGTGTTCAACAGCACAAACTGTTGATTTGTGACATGGTGCTTAAGGAACGAGTGATGAGAAGGATGACATATGTACCTAGGAGGAAAATATGGAAGCTGAGAAACCAATCAGTAAGGGATGCCTTTTATAGTGAGATGAGGAGAGTGGTGGCTGAACAGGAAGCCAAAGATAGAGACGTTAATGAACAGTATGGAGCCCTTAAGAACAACCTCTTGAGAGTTACCGATGCAGTATGCGGTTGGACAAGAGGCCCACCAAGACATAAAGTAACTTGGTGGTGGGATGAGGGTGTAGAAGCCACAGTT
>JAGKTI010006940.1:0-38735 GCA_018397915.1 Birgus latro | reverse complement strand
CCAACCCCCTCCCAGCACAAATGTCCACTAAAGCACTGCCATTCTCATCCATCTCTGCAATAACATCACCATTATCAATCACCATCACTATTCTAACCAAAGTTCCTAACTGTAAATAGTGTGGACTGCTGCTTCTGTTGTAACTGTGGTCACAAGCTTATCAAGGCAATCCACTATGCCCTCAACATACAGTGGGCCTGACACCACAATACACCTCCTCACCTCATGTACCTCACTCTCACAATACAACCATACTTCAACATAACTTTAAAAAAAGATATCCGCGCATTCCCAGCTGAAGTGGCCAGTCTCCTACAGTCCTCTTATAAATGAATTAGGGACCACAACAATATCACCAGCAGCACAATTTAAATCCACAGTCATCTCATTCAGCCACTTCAGCCACATCAATTATTCCACAACCTCCACTTCTCACCTCTTTGTTTCATCCACCAGCTGAGTTTCTCCAAGAGCCAGGTTCACTGCCACACTCTGCTTTCCTTCTGAATCCAGGATCTGTTGAAGCCAGAGTTATTTACCATACTGCAAAGGTAGTCCTCATACTATAAAATGTTGTTCTGGAGTGAATACGTGTCTAGTCATGAACTAAAGTAAGTTTCACTTAAAGTTATTTCACTAATAGCAGCATTCTGTCCATGCACATCAATCACAGACTTTAAATGAAGACTGACTAAACTCAGAGCCTTACAGTAAACATAATATAATAATGTCACACATAGGAAACTCCTAGCTACTAACAAATCTTATATCAATTGCAATGCCACTTTTTACTGTCAGGCAACTAGGAAAGTGGCTGCCAAATTGGTAGAGAGGTGGCCTGCAGTCCTAATTAGCCCAGGTTTGAATCCTGGCTGCAGCAGGGAACAGGTTATGGATTTTAGAAGGTCTGTCCAAAAAGAAACCAAACTTTTTAAATGTCTCGCCAACAAGCCGGGATAGCGTGATTGTGATGGGAGAGCTGTGCAGTAGTGACTCTGAGCTTTAGCCTAACACTAGCTGCATCATGCCATGTCATGTAGTTATGATATCGTTTTAAAATGGGAAACCATTACTGCCACCATTACTGTACTGTCTAAAAACTGAGGCACTTTTGACATCACAGCCCAAATAGCAGCAGCAGCACTGACAATCTGATTGCTAGACTGGTAGTCAGAGTGTTTTCATGTGACAGATATATGCCATTCCCACAAGCTGAATACTGTCATGACTGCAAGAAACTGAATGACCCTTAGTTATGAGGTAACAATCCAATTCCTTGGTTACCAGTCATATGAACTCTCCAATCTGACTACACTTGGCCATCAACTGACCTACAAGAGTTTAAAGGCCTTTGTCTGGTCAGAAAACTGCAATAATATTCATCCTCCCCTCACTCACCTCTTGCTTAGATCGTTTATACTTCTCTGCCATGAGGTCAACCACAGCACTGCTGCCCAAGAATAATGTGTTCCAGTTGTGCCATGACCCAGCTGTAGCCTTCTGTTCTGCTGCCTTCTTGTCTTTATAGCTTTGAGGTCCTGTGAAGGTACAACAGTGATAAGCAGAAACTCGTCATTTAGCCACTTCATGTCATGGCACCAACATAATTAGATGGCATAGCTGCTCAGTTATAGAAATGCCCTTCAACTCCCTCCTTATCCATAGAAAGGAGGATGGTGAACTGCAGGAAAAGGGCAGCTTCTGCCTGCAATTCACCATGTTCAGATTCAGATGAGCCACAAGTATCAAACGCTGGATGACGTTCAGTAAACCCTCGCTGTATCAGACCTTGATATAACGGAAGCTGGATTAATCAAATGCCTCTGAGCCCAACGAACTCTTGTCAGCTATACCAAACTAAGGTCAGTAAATCCAGTGGTTACAGTGTACAATACATGTGTTTCCACTCTTTTTACTCCAACCTAGCCTGAAACTGCTCTTTTCCCATCATGACTGCTGAGTTGTAATAACAGAATATAGTAATACTGTACTCATCATGAAAAAGTGCTTTGATAAAGACAAGAAATAAGCTGCAAAAAGGAAAATTTATGGCCCCAGTTAGTGTAGAATGGGCACAGTTTTCATTTACAGTACTTGTATATGATATTGTCATCATTTATTTTCAATCATGTGTTTGAATTCCCACCTGGGGGGACAACTCTTGGATTTATTGAACTTTTGGCATCTATGAACCAGGCTTTCCCCTGATTAGTTCGATACAGTAAGGGTTTACTGTATTTAACATTTCATTTCTGCTATCTTTATATGGTTTTATACAGCTTAGGAGAGACTTTGCAGGCTGGAAGGGTTTGACAAATCCTTTTATTAACCTACTCTGAAGTGTTTGTGGCAATTGGGGGCACTCACCATCCACTCACTCAATGTACTGCTGCTCTTGGACAACCGCCCTTTCCTCCCTTCCTTCTGTCCTCTTCTGTCTTTCTTTCCTTCATTCTTACCTCTTCCTTATGCCTAGGGTTGACTCTACACTCCTCTTCTGTCTTTTTTCCCTTCATCCTTTCTTCTTCCTTCTGCCTATGGATGACTCTACACTGAGTGACAAGGCAACTGGTTTCCTGTACACCAGGAAACCATTTACTGTGCTGGGTGGTAACCAAATAACCAAATTATGGCACCTGGTGGTTTAGTGGGTAATTAAGGAGCTCCAATCGGATTGAGCCTGTGCAAGTTTATATCCAAGGGATGGTTGGGGTTTATTGCTCACATAATGCCACTCAGGGATGAGTGAGGCTGGTCACTCTCATCTTAAATGTCAGGACCAACATGCCTAACCCCGGGCTCCTATGCTCCTCATGGGGCAACAGAGGATTAGATGATGATGATTATGATGATGATGATGATAATCAGATGTGGGATTAGGCTACTCAGCCCAGGCAATTATGGAAAAGGTGACTAATAACTCACCTCACTGAAGCATTATGTAAGCAATTAATCCAAACTATCCCTTGAACACAGACCCATACCGGCCACATCTGGTTACAGTGCCTTAACCCACCAGACCACCAGAAGTCCATTTACTGGTGATATGGTTACCACCCAATATACCTAACTGGTTCCTGGGTTACAAGAAACCATTTGGCTTAAGTTTTCCTAAGCATATTTCACATCAGTGGATTCCTTATATCTGTATCTATATCAGTACATATGAGGTCCACTGTAGAATTGAACTGTCTCTTATGAGGGAGACAATTAGTCAATGTAAACTCTTTTCAATGCTGGACAAGTATAAATTAAAAACTGTTATCTGTAGTAACAGCAGTAGACAAAAAAGTAAGAGTGTGTTATTTGCTATACTTGAGTATATTAAGGTCCGCATAATGCTAACACAACACTCATTCCCCTCACCTTTCTTTTGTGCATCCTCCTTGGGCAGGATGGCTGGCAGTATGTGGAGGATGCGGCCCTTGAAGTCTGTGCCATCAAGTCGAGTCATGGCTGCAGCAGCGTGCTCAGGGAACAGGAAGGTGACTATTGCAAATCCCTTAGGCCGACGGGTGTGCTTACAGATTGGTAGATTAATTTCTGACACTTCCCCTGTAAGTCAAAATTAAAGGATATCATTATCATGGAAAAAGCGAAACTCACAAGAGGAAAGGAGTTATGGATAGGCAGGTTAATTCTGGACACTTCCCCAGTTGGAATTAAATGAAAAACACCATCACCATCATCATGGAAGGAATTGTATCCACGGAAGAGATGGTAAACATCCTTAGGATGCCAATTGTGTTTACAGATGGGCAGAATAATTTTAGATACTTCCCCTCTTCGTTCAAACTGAAAGTCATCATTATTATACAATAAATTTTACCCGCATACTAAAGTTTATGTAAGAGCCTGGCAGCAGAGTGGCTACAGCAAACAGGTGGCTACAAATTACAGCTTAGGCATGTACATAGATTCAATCCCTAAGAGGCAACTGGAGGTTTATCATGCATGTAAAACAACCATTACTGAACAATATCATCCAATCCTCACCGAATTTTTCAAAGAGTTCTCTAAGGTGTTCCTCCGTGACCGAGTACCAGAGGTTACGAACAAAGAGACTCCCTGACTCCCCAACTGGCTCTGCTTCCTTTACTTTCTCCTCAGAAGCACTCCAGGGGGCACTACTCTTCCCACTCCCCTGCTCTCCCTCCACCTGGGGTTTCACATACTTCATCACGTGCACACGAACTCCATCTGAAGAGTAAGAAAAGGAGGTGGTTAATTAATTGCTAAAACTTTTATTCTATAAATACAAGACATAAAATCTAAAAGAGTAATGCTACAGCCTTTGAAAGAAACAATGTCACAGAGTGCACAGTATGGTTGGATGGTCAAGAAATGGAGTGTGATCAAATATTTCAGTAGTATGATGAGTATGGATGGAAGTTAAAAGGATGAAGTGCATGAAAAGGATGCTGTTTTACTAAGATGGGAGCAGTGATAAGAAATAGGGATGTCAGCATGAGAGAGAGAGAGAGAGAAAAAAAAAAAGGTCATTGCATGACAGTACTGTGGTCCTGAATCTAATGTATGTAAGTACAGTAATGCTTGAACCCTGTTCGAAGAAAGCAAGTCAAGTGTGAGAGCAGTGGATATGAGTTACCTGAATGGAGCATGTGGAGTTACATGGAGAGACAGGTAGGCAAATAAGAAAGTGAAAAAGTGCTGAGGTGTTAATGTGAATGTGCTAAAAAACATTAAGTGACATACTCTGTGATGGTTTGGCCATGTGGAGAGGAGGGAGAACAAGAGACTAACTAGGAAGTCATGTGAGTGAGGTGGGTGTGAGTTGGAGGGAGGACAGACAGACAGCAGAGGACAGGGTGACATGGAAGTGATTCACTTATGGCCACTCCTTACATGACTATGGTGTCTGATGACAAACTGATAGACAGATAAATTACTTGAATGAGTAAACTCTTTCAAATTACAATCGAAATAAAAGCTGAACTGAACAGTTTTCATTATGTCAAGGATGTGTTCCTAAATACAGTATCGCAACTTTATCCACACATCTGGCACCATAAATTGAGGGAACCTGGCAAAAAACTGATAGCAGTGGAAGTTTAACAACCATTTTATTCTGTAATTAATGCAGGCTTTAAGGTACAAAGAGAAAAAAAAAAAAAAAAAAGTTGAACAGTGATGATGACTTTCTGTACACAATAAGGTACAAGTGAACATTCCGTCCCATGTGAATTGGACCCAACAGACGCACCTAAAAAACTTCTATCCTTCTGTATTGCCTGGTTCATCTCCTTCTCTGTCTTGAAGCCCGCATAAGCCACCAACCGCACTTGTCTGGGGATCCTCAGGCTGCGGGGCTTCAAAGGTCGCAGAAATGCCTTGACACTTTTATTGGTAAAGGTTCGTTCTCCGCGGCCTGCTTCTCCCCTGCTGACCTTGCACATTCCTTGGGCTCGAATTACAACTGTAAAGAATTCCTTTCGTACCTGTTATGGTAAATTGTGTGGATTGGTTAGGTTTGTCTCGTTATCAGTGCTGCTGTTGTTGCTTTGGCCCCAAATTAATCTAAATGTGAACTCAGTGGACTGCAGACTGAAACTGCCCTTTCTCCTGCAGTCCACCATCCTCCTTTAAGAAAATAGGGAGGGAGCTGAGGGATATTTATCTAACCAAGCAATGAAACACCAGTACATGAAGGTGTCCCTCTCCAGCACCACAGCACCATGACTTGTTCAAATCCAAAAATTACACCCACACATATAAAAGTTGTTTAAGGGGAAGATATAACAGTTCTGGGCCAACTTAACCCACTTCATGTTCAATAAGCAACTACTCCAAATGTAATTAAAATGCTTCCAATGGTTATCACTTCATTACAATGACATCTTTTTATCTAAT
Source organism: Birgus latro (assembly GCA_018397915.1). Classification (NCBI taxonomy): domain Eukaryota; kingdom Metazoa; phylum Arthropoda; class Malacostraca; order Decapoda; family Coenobitidae; genus Birgus; species Birgus latro. The sequence goes on along the minus strand of JAGKTI010006940.1, from coordinate 32,864 downwards.
TCTAGCTATCTCCATACCATCTTATTCAGTTCAGAAGAGGCTTTTTCAACTGGAGAGAACAAAGAAAGACTTCCATTACACAATTACTACTAGATATTCTAAGCCGAGTAACTCTGTTAACTTTGCATGAATTAAACAAAATGACATCCTTGGGATGAAAAACTTAATATTCATTCATCATTTAATCCCATGTTGCCCCATGAGGAGCATAGAAGCCAGGGGCTAGGCAAGCTGCTCCTGACATTTAAGGTGAGTGACCAGCCTCACTCATCCCTGAGTGGCATTAAGTAAGCAATAAACCCCAACCACCCCTTGGATATAAACTTGCATCAGCTCAATCCGACTGGAGTGCCTTTATTACCCACTAAACCACCAGGCGCCATAACTTGGATATATGGTTACCACCCAACGTAGTAAATGGTTTCCAAGTGTGCAAGAAACCACATGGCTTGTCACTCACTGTAAACTCACCCACAGACAGAAGGAAGAGGCAAGAATGAAGGAAAGAAAGACAAAAGAGGAAGGAAGGAAAAAAGGAAGGAAGAGAGGAAGGACGGTCACCCAAGAGAAGCACTATATCGAGTGAGTGGATGGTGAGCGTCCCCACTCCTTTCTTAAATAACAACATCTAACTGGATGAACTTCAGCTCTCCATACCTGATACCTGTGACATCATATCCAAAATCTTACTGGATTGATTGCTCTAGTTCAACAATGCAATGTTAAAGGCTAAGAATATGACTACCTCACAAATCTTACCAATAACTCAACATAATGATACCAAATTCAAAGCCTAGTGCTACTGATACTTAAACTGAGGAGTTTATACAGAGCTCTATAATGCCTATAATTACCTGCACAATTTCTTGGCTGTTTATTATTGTTCTATTGTACAAAAAAAATAATGAGAACTAATCTCTCACACACAGGTGTGTCTGGGTTGACTGCCGAAATGTTGAAGGCCTCAGGAGATGCTGGGGTGAGGTTAGTCACTGACCTGATAAATAGGATTATATATGAGTGTGTTGTCCCAGATGATTGGCTGAGGAGTGTAACTGTAAATGTGTACAAGGGAAAGGGTGATGCCCTGGAAAGAGGAAATTACAGAGGTATAAAGCTTTTAGATCAGATAATGAAAGTAATTGGGAGAGTTTTAGAAGGTATGATTAGAGAAAGAGTGAATATAGATGAGATGCAGTTTGGATTTATGCCAGGCAGGGGGACCACTGATGCCATATTCATTGTTCGACAGCTTCAGGAAAAATATATTGGAAAGAAAAGGGAATTGTATTTTGTTTTTGTTGATTTGGAAAAGGCCTTTGACAGAGTCCCTAGAGAGGTGGTGAAGTGGGCAATGAGAAAGCTAGGGTTGGAAGAGTGGCTGGTTAGGGTGGTGATGGCCATGTACATGGGGAGCTTTGAGTGATGAGTTTTCCGTGAATGTTGGTGTGCATCAGGGGTCAGTTTTGAGTCCCTTGTTGTTTATCATGGTGCTTGAAGCCCTCTCATGTGACTTCAGAGATGGACTCCCATGGCAGATGTATGCTGATGATTTGGTGTTGATTGAGGATAATGAGATGGAGGCGGAGGAAAAATTTAAGAAGTGGAGAGATGGTATGGGGCACAAGGGCCTGAGGGTGTATGCAGATAAAACAAAAGTGATGATATCTAGGGTTGGTGGCAGTACAATCAGAAAAGAGGGAGAGTGGCCATGTGCAGTTTGCCACAAGGGTGTGGGAAGCAATTCCATCTTGTGTAGTGTTTGTGATAAGTGGGTGCACAAGAGATGTAGTGGTATTAGAGGTAGACTGCGAGATGATGCTGATTTCATGTGTGCAGCGTGTTGGGGAGAGCAGGTGGAGATTGTTAGGCGTGAGAGGGTTGAACTTGCAGGTGAGTCTCTTGAGTGTGTGGAGGAGTTTCGTTATTTGAGAGACATGCTATGTGCCGGAGGTGGGGCTGGAGTTAGCTCGGTTGCTAGGGTGAGAAGTGGTTGGAAGAAGTTCAGGGAGCTGTTGCCTCTCCTGACATTGACAGGACTCTCCTTACGTGCTAAGGGGTCGTTGTATGCAGCATGTGTTAGGAGTGTGATGCTGTTTGGTAGTGAGACCTGGGCAGTAAAGGAAGAGGATATTCGCAGGTTTAAACGTACAGAAATGACTGATTTTTTTTTTTTTTTTTTTTATGTGTCCGACTCTGGACATAGGCTTTACAGCCTGCTATCAAGGCCCAGTCGTCCTCCTACATACCATACACTCTACATGTCACCACTTCGGCGCTTAACACCCACCGTCCATATTGAATACATGCTAGGGCTGTCTCATACAGGACTGGTGTATTGGTATTAGCAGGGTTATTTTTACGACATGTCGGCGGTTCTTCTGGTAGATCAGTAAAGCCTGATTTAATGAAATTCAAATCCTTAAACTGTTCCCTGCACCAGCAAGGATTCGAATCTGGGTCCCACGGGACTGCAAGCCAACTCTCTACCGATCGAGGATTAGGTGGATGTGCAGTGCATCCCTGCATGCAAGGCCTGGGGGGGCTGGGTTTACGATGGAAGAGTTGAGAGGTAGGATGGGACTGGAATGTATTGGTGTTGTGATGAGGAGATGTAGGCTGCGGTGGTTTGGACATGTGGAGAAGATGGGGGATGATAATTGGGTAGAGGGTGAGAGCTGTTAATATTGGGGGAGGGGTTGGGAGGGGTAGACCGAGAAAGACATGGGACGAGGTCATTAAGTGTGACTGAAGGGTTAAGGGACTGAACAGGGAGGCTGCCAGGGATCGAGCAGCATGGAGAGCCGCCATTAGGTGACCAAGGCTGACGCATGCAAGCATGTTGGAGCCTTCAAAAACGAAACGAAATTAAACGAAACACTGACATAACATTGCCCCAAAAGAAAGTTGCACGGAATAACAACATTACCTTCTGCTTCTTGTTCTTTTTACCCTCAATGTCACTCTTGTCACTGGACTGGGGCTTCATCAAGCTCTTCAAGTACTGCAAAGTGAAAGGAAATTAGAATCCTCAACAACTGAGTAAGAAAATACAAACTCTACATACCTTATTGCAAAAAAAGAACATACTACCACATACACTTACTTTACATGTAGCCTATATACTGTACAAGTATATAAATAACTCCGACAATTACATAAAAGCAAGTAAAGTCCTTTGATAAGAAAAAAGGTGATCAATATAAAGGATAAACTATACAACAAACAACTGTCACACAAAGATGTTTGCCACAGCAGACTGTGTAGTTTGGAAAACAGCCATACATAATATACTGTAAATAAATGAATAAATAAATAAGTACAGTAAATAAATAATATAATGTTTACCCGTGCAAACACTGCAAAAACAAGAAAAATAAAATGTATGTACCACTAAAGAATTTTTGTACTCACATCTTGGTCAGAAACATCTTTCTTCATGGCTAACTTGGCTTCATTTTTTCCATCTCCATCCTCATCACCATCTTCACTCTCATTGTCACTGTCACTGCTGCTCTCCATGCTGATCCCTTCATCTTTTATCCCCTTCTCCCCCACATTTAGGAACTCAGCAAACTTGGGGTCATCTTTAACCAGTGACACAAGCTCGTCCTGTAGGGGGTTTTCCTTTTTCTTCTTTTTTGGTTTCTTTGTTTTCTTTTTATCTTGGCTCTGCTCCTCTGCATTATTCTTTAATGAACCTGTGACACCTTTTTTCTTCTTTTCCTTGTTCTTCTCAGCCCAAGATACAGGCTTTTTGCCACTACCTGCAAAATAATGATATACACAACCATTAACCTGAAGAAAACAAGATAAACTACAATAATTCTACAATTAATGACCTAACTGAACTAATGACATGTCATTTGACTATCAATACTTATAGTGTAAACAGAAACTTTTCCAAATTTGTTTCAACTACTTTCTTCCATCTATCTAATAAATTCAAAATCTAATCTACCAAAAAATACCTTTCATTTATCAGAGATAGGCTGAAAATTAAATTAGCCCTAATCTTGATACAATCCAGGTGAGAGAACAACAGATTTTGTAAAGTAGTAACTACAGTATAATTTAACATCATCATCAACAACCAGACCTCTTTTCTCACCTGGGGTGAGGCAAAGTAGGATCAAGAGAGCCAGGAAAAAATAAAATTAAATTAAAAGAGATATAACAAAATCTGCCCAACTGAATGGCCCATATTTCCATTCACTAATCATTCAAGCCCTCAGAATCCTGACTCCTTATCAGTATCACTGTTCATGCCCATTCAGTGGTGAAATGTTAAATTTAAGAAGCTTCTCCGCATGGCATACATTGACGACAAAGAGAATGTGATACAGGCAGACAACAAAAGCAACTTAAGTCCAGGCATTAGTAGACATCTACTAACAACACTGCAAATATGAATCTCCATACAAATAACAAAACACTACCAATTAATGGTGTCAGACAAGGTAACACAATTTTAGTTATACTGTTCACATTGTGCTTCATGCACATACGCTGCTACCGGCATTCATATCGAGATGATACAGTACCTTAAGTCACTGTAATGATGTGTACTAGGGCATTAACAAGAAGAAAACCATTAGCTTATTTTGGGGCACTCCTACTATCAAAAACATTACATAGAGTGCTAAAATCTCTCACTAGCATTACAGGCATACCCTGGTTTAACAACGCAATTGGTTAAGTAAAAACCCATCACTGGGGGAGTATCATATCTCAGGGTAGATTTAACATGTAAAATATAGGGATGAGTTTTTGAGCCTTGGGTTTCCCTCCCCCCCCCCAACCAAGTCCTAAACCCACCCAAATGAGTCAAAAAACAAGTTTCTAGCTAACCTAAACCCCCAAATAGCTTTAAAAACAAGCTAAACTATGCCTAAAACCAGTTTACAACTCACCTAAACCCAAAAATAAAATCTGGAAATGATAAAAAATAAGTCTAGAAAAAATAAAAATAAACTGTACCCCAAAATGACAATGTTCACCCCACCTGCAACTAAAACACATTAATCTATGTCTAAAAACAGTTTATAAATCAGCCAAAACACAAAATTTAAGTCTAAAATATCATCAAAATCAGTTTAATAAAAAACAAAACTCATCGTTATGCCAGGGTTTGGCCATCGTTTGGTGGGGTAGGGTTGTATTTCTATTCCCATCACTATGCCAGAGTATCACATCTAGGGGTATCATATCTCGGGGTCTGCCTGTATTTGCCTCCTACCTAAAATAAAGCAAACAGAACAAACTCACCAAATCCCTGACAAACTTCCACTGTGATTCTTGACTGTTTAATGAATGAATTGTTGAAGTACTGACATGCTGTTATTGCATCATCACTGTTCTCAAACCCAACAAAGCAAAAGCGACGGAACACCCCATTCTTGTAGCTCAGTTTAATGTCAGTTATGTTGCCCTTCTTCCCAAAGTGGTTCTTGATCTCCTCTTCATTAATCTGAAAGACACATAAAGAAAAGGCTTGAGTGCGTGGCTTAATCCCTAGAATCTGGGTGATGTCCTTTCAGTTTATTTTTCTAGAATCTGGGTGATGTCCTTTCAGTTTATTATTACTGCTACCACATGACTGTATGCAACTTTGGAATGACCTCTTTTACTGAAGGGGTTTATGAAGACCTCAAGCGTGAAGAGTCTACACTAAGCTGAATAAATTTGTCTGGTAACAGTAGGAATGAACTAAAAACATCATCATCTGAAATGAATGGGTTAAGAATTAAACAACTTGCATAAAAACCACTGAGCAAAAACTAGTACATTCCTTGACTGCTTATCTACAATATGGTGTGAAACTATCATGACAATCAACAAATTCATCAGAAATCAATGACAGCAATGCAAACTAACATGTCACCCAAACTTAACCTTAAAACCTAACTTAACCCATCAAGCACCAGCCCAATTTAAAATTTTCTGTGCACCCAAGACTGGCCAATTTTGGCTTTTGAGTTTTTACCAGAAACCCATCCCACATCAACAGTTATTCAAGAAAAACGCAGTCTTAGCACTTATTGAGGTCGTTTTGTAGTCCTGGCAGTGGGAGATGTGGCCACTTTGTCCAGCTGATCAGCTGTGTGTTTGAACGTCCCGCCACTCAAGCTGATGCAGTTATGCCACAGCCACCCACAGTGATATAGGGTGCAGTAGATAATGACAGCAGCCAACTGAGCATAATGCCACAACATAATGTCATTTTCATTATACAGTACAAGTCCTATAGCCAGAACGTCAGGAAACCGAGGGTCTTTTAAACTACTGTATTGGTTTTTCAGACTACTGAACTGGGAGGGACCTTTGAAAACATTAGAAATATGTACAGTTTCATTAAATAAATGCTGAAAATGATATGGGTTATTGTTCTATTCACCAGAAATGCACAGAAGTGTACATGAATAGTTGCAAGCAGGTACTGTATATCGAAGTCCAAGCCAGATAAATCCATTGGTAAAGCCCCTAGCTGCCACAATATCCAAGACTGCTGAGGCCACAGAGTTAAACTCTTCCATTAACTTCCAACATGGTTCCAGCACCTAACTCGTGTTATCACCATGAGTTTATCACTTAATGTTAATGTCACATAGTCACTTACTGGTCTGAAAACTGAGTGGAATTATCAGAACGTCCAACTGGTTACAGGTGCCGTCCTCCCAGCTTGCTTCCACTCCATGCCACTAGGGGGATTTTGGTGCCACCTCAAGAAATTCGGAGTACTGAGATATTTGGATTATTGGAGGTCTGGCTGAAGGACTTTTACTGTACAATGCACTGATATTGTTCATAAAAGTCAGACTGTTCAAGTAAGTCATGTAACAGTGGCAGTAGCAGAATGTGTGGTAACGCTGGAAGTGACTCAAGCCGTTGACACAGAAACCGCCACACTCTGACTGGGAAGAGTGGTGTGGTGGGGATGGTGGTTGAGATACGCCATCCTCTCCAACCTCATGTGGTCATTTCCTAGACAAAACAATTTCATGTATCCTGCCAGCAGGAAACAAAAAGAATCAGCACTTCCATTTCATCACTGTCGCCATTGTCACTATCATTAAGCCAAATGTGAGGGCAAGTGGGAGTGCCATTCTAACATGTGGGGAGAATCGGCTCCTCGTAGTCCTCGAAATCCTCCTCCCCAGACTCAAACTCCTCTCCTGAAGATTCCACACTATCCTCAGAGGTACTGCCTTGTTCTTGGAACATTTCCGGGGCCTCGGCAGTGGAAATGGAGGCTTTGTACGGGCAGTTTGTTGCACAAGAGCTCGACATGTCACTCGCAGGATGCAGAAAGCATACAAGCATATATTGTGCATGAGTACCACGTGGGTGGCAGGAGTGGTTTGCCAATTACTGATTAACGTGACAAAGCCATCTGAAGGCTTACACCATGAATATTTCCGACATAAGAGGCCCGTGCTGCTAAAAATCCAGAAATTTCCTTGAACGTCTTTTAGCCGTCATTGATCCCTCATGCACAAAAAATTTGGACAGCTCCCAGCTATCGCTGGTGCTTTGAGGGTTAATGTAAACTTATTTATACCAATGTCAGGTCCTGGAAAAACTCAGCAGAAAAGACAGCACAAATATTGCCCAACCAGTATTCAGTAAAATAGCTTTGCCTAAATAACATACTGCAAAGTAAACAGTAAATATCATTATTTCTCACCAGTCATCCAATGTTTACAAAATCAAGAAAAAAATAAATCAGTATAAAACATATATAGTTATGCATTTTTTTTGGAAAATGACCTATCAATGTCACTTTTACCCTTTACCAGGTAATTATCTTGCCCATACACAATTTGTGACACTATGAATGAAAACTTTCATATAATGAAAAGCTCTAACAAATGGTTAGATAAAAATTAGAAAGGTAAAAGCTTTACTACAAGGGCATGGCAATTCCACCTGTCTTCCTACATTAACAGATTTTTTAAAGAAAGTTATTTTAGCACAATATGCAACATGGATAACTGCTTGTCGATTTTGGATTGCAAAATGTATAAAGAACAATCGTACCTATTTTAGGGTATTTTGGAGTGATGCGTGGATGCTGGCTGCAACTTGTTTACTGGCAATCTCATCAACCTAACCTAACTGGGGAGTTTTGCCCCACATACCACATTTGATTTCAACCATCTAGGATTGCCACTAAACCTAACACTGGAAGCCGCCAGTTCCTATCAGACCAAACCTTTACCCTAACCTATCCTAATCAACATGTGTAAAACCCACTGGAATTGGAAATATATAAGATCGGCTCCCCTTTGATAAAGTATTAACAAAGAAAGAAAATATTTGAATTCGGTGAATGGTCGAAACTATGAAACGGTTATCCAAAACTTTGTCCTCTTATTTCAAGTTCCCTAAACCAACCCTCTATCGTAATCACAATATCTAAGGCATGCTTAGGTATTTATATTGTAAATACAAGGAAACTGTGTGTCAAAGAAATACAGCTCACCTGTTTTGGCAGATTCTTCACTATAAGACGAGACATTTCTGGACGATATAACACAACACCACTTATCTTCGAAAACAAATACACTCGTCTGTAACTTCTATCAAGGCCTTCGTATGCTTCTGTTATAATAACGAACATATGCAAGAAGAAACCATCCGTAAAACTCGTACGAAAACTCTCGGGCAGGTTGCGAGAATCAAACAAGGTAGTCTGTTCACACACAACCATCGGTCTATCTTAAATGCTGTTGGAACCAGACGCTGGTCACGAAGAAGTGCTATGGAAAAGATGTAGAGCCGTAGCCATTGCCCTTTTCTCGCAATGAGTTACTTGGAATAATATGGAGAGCTGTGACGTCTTTCGAGAATGTACAGTGGTATTAAAAGGATGCACTTATTCCAATTACCCCTGTGACGTCTTTCGAGAATGTGCAGTGTTATTAAAGGGATGCACTTATCCTAATTACCACTGTGACGTCTTTCGAGAATGTGTCTGAAATGCCCTCCCCTACGGGACACCCAGGGAGGGGTGTCGCAACACCCACCTTAGGAGGAGACCACGGGCAGGCAGCTGTCGCAACACCCAACCTAGGAGAAGACCACCGAGAGGCAAATAAAGAAAATAGAGGCTCAGGGCAAGACGGGCTCACGTCCCTGACTGCCTTACGTCCCTCTCGTCCTCAACCCACGACCTGCCAGGACTGCAGTTACAGTCAGCTACACTCCAGCCGAGATAGCCCTCACCAGGTTCGGGGTGGGACTGCTTCCACAGTCCGTCCCAGACAGCACCGCGACACAGGCCTCCATCCGTGTCGGGCAAGAGGCAGAGCAGGCCACCGGGCGCTCCTCAGCTGTTACCCCCTGCAGGACCAGGACACAGGCCACCGTCCGTGTTGAGCAAGAGGCAGAGCAGGCCACCGTCCGCTCCTCACCTGCAATCACCTCTAGGAGCAGCACCACGACACAGGCCACCGTCTATGTATGGCACGAGGCAGGGCAGGCCACCGTCCACTCCTCAGCTGTACCCTCCTGTAGGACCATGACACAGGCCACCGTCCATGTCAGGCACAAGGCAGAGCAGGCCACCGTCTGCTCCTCATCTACAGGTATACCCAGGAACAGCACCGCGACACAAGCCGCCGTCCGTGTCGGGCACGAGGCAGAGCGGCCATTGTCTACTCCTCAGCTGTTACCTGTGGCGGCACCATGGTACAGGCCACCGTCCGTACCGGGAAGGGAGGATTGGCCACCATCCGTCCTCCCCCTCCACAGGGAGCAGGACCGCGACACAGGCCACCGTCCATGTCAGGCAGGTAGAACAGGCCACCATCCGCTTCCCTCCTGCAGTCCCTGGGGTTAGAGGAACCACCGTGTTGGCCACCGTCCGCACAGGGAGGGCAGAGCAGGCCATCGTACGCTCCCTATCCCCTAACCCTAGGACGTTCCCTAAAGAGGCACGTAAAGGGCCTGGACAAGACGGGCTTACGTCCCCCACCACCATAGGCCCCCCTTCCCCTCAATGGAGCCCGCGGGAGTTATGCCGTCCCGCTGCACTACTCTTGGGCCAGACCAGCACTTGCCAGGACCGGGGTGGGACTTGTTTCTTAACAGTCCCAGGTAAAACCGTGACGACAGCCACCATCCGTGTCGGGGAGAAGGCCACCATACTCTTCTTATCTACCACCTCATGCAGAACCGCAGCAAAGGCCACCATCCGTGCTGGGGAGGAAAAGGCCACCTCCTCTCCTCATCTGCAGCCTCCACTGGGAGCAGGACTACGGTGATGGCCACCGTCCGCGCCGGGAAGAAAATGGCCAGGGTCCGTCTCTCTCCTGCTGTCCCAGGGCAAGGCAGAACTGCGGTGATGGCCACCGTCCGCGCCAGGGAGGAAGAGGCCACTGTCTCCTCCTCATCTGCCACCCCCACAGGCACAAGCAGAATCGCGGACGATGGCCACCGCCCTTTCCTCATCCGCCGCCTCTACAGGGAGCAGGACTGCAGCGACGGCCACCGTCCACGCCAGGGAGAGAATGGCCACTGTCTGTCTCTCACCTGCTGTACAGGGCCCAGTGGAACTGCGGCGGGGCCTCCTGTGCCCGTCAGGGAGGGAACGGCCACAGTCCTTCCCTCATCCGCTACCCCTGCAACACCCCTCGAGGGTAACGTCCCTTGCTCGCCTCAACCCTCCCTCTCTCCTCAGAGAACCAGGAAGCCAGTGGAGGTGCAGCTGGAGAGGATTTGGAGCACCCCGTAGTGAGCTTGGGGATTCACTCACTGCAGCCAACGCCCCCACACTGCCTCTCGCCGTCAGACCCCTGGAACAGGAGACTCCGCAGGCAGCCCCTGACAGCCTCTCAACCCAAGAGAAGCCGTAGTCCCCAGCAACCCAGAGGCATCTTCAGGACTCCAGGATGGGATCTCCCCAGCCCCACCACCAAGCAGTCCTCTCCCAGGCACAGGGAACCACATCTGTTCGGCCCCAGTCCGGAGGGCCGACCCATCCACCAAGGCCCCACCTGGGAAATGCCTTCCTCTACACTACCCAGCTGCCCACCTTCAATGACCCGGCCCCTGACTGCGGTCCTGTGCCTCCTGTGGGATAGCACGTCTGACAGGACCCCTCCCACACCTGGACGACACCTGCAGCTGCCCAGTCACCAGTAGCCCAGCCCGGATCCTCTGTGTATCAGATAGTGTGTTTGATCTGTATAGTGCATTGTGTCTGGCATTGTATATCTTTATGGTAATACACGTGTAAGGTTGGTCTACCCGAGTTTTTATGCCCCGTTCTAGTTGCATGCTCTAGACCTGGTCTTAAAGAACACCCCAGAGCCATCACTCGTGTACAGAGATCAAGGAGTTGAGCTCTGAACGCGTAGCATAACTGGTACAACTGATGCAATTTATGAAATTACAAATGCATTTTTTTTTTTCAAGATTCAGAGACGGCATTTCATGGGCTGTCCAGAGAGGTCATATAGAAGGCAATTTCAAAGTTGCGAGAGGAAGTGGCTGGTGTGCATCATTACGAAATACTGGATTATTCCTGAACGTGTGCAAGATGGGAGCGAAGAACTTTTATCAAAGGTGTCGTGCGGCAGGGATCTGTCTCGTCTCTTCCTGTTGCCATAGTGCTCAACAGCTGTCTAAGGATTTTGACCCCGAGGTGCTGTGGGATTTGTTGGAAGATGACTTGGTGCAGATTGCAAACAGAAGGGGGGTGCCATGGAAGAGCAGAGTAAGCGTAGGGAGAGTTTTGCAGTCTTATAGGTTTAAGTCAAATAAAAACAAAAGTTTTGGTTTGATGGGTGGACTGAAGCTCACTGAAGTGGTCAGTGGCCAGGAGACATATGCACAAGGTTGGTAATCATTTCAGCTTTTGTAAGGTTTGCGGAGTGGATTTACAGTATATCTTATGCACCACAGTTATATTTTTAAAAAAGGACTCAACCAAGTGTAACCAGCAATTAACAGACAGCTGATAAACCTTTAGCAGCATCTCTGGCAAACCCATTTACCCTGAAGTTACGAAAGACATGTTTTTGTAGGTTTCCCCATTGGCTCCCAGCATTCGACATTCACAACCTTAACAAACTAACCAGTTAACCTTTCCACTCTTTCTACATGCAAGGATCACACCAATCTTAAAATTTCTCTAATATTAAATTGTTCCATCAGTGAAGCACTATCCTTGTCCCAAACGGACACACTACAGTACTCAATCCTCATCCTTTACTATTCACTGCCATGTACCACATGGGCAGCATCATATACAGAATCTCCAACCACCTCTAATTCTAGCCTTCAGTCTACCCTCAGCACTGACCCTATCACCCAAACAGCAAAAATTCTTCACTTCTGGGAAACAATGTTTACTACACCATCAATCTCAATGGCATGCACAGGCCCCTCATTGCACATGCCACACAATTTTTTTTTCTTTTACAGTTTTTTGCAACCTACCATATTACTACATACAACTCGGATCACTAAATCCATCATTCCTAAATAAAGCACAAGACATTCTCCACTTGCCCTCACAGGCCCAGTGCACTTTACTATTACCTTGGTTTAAGACACATCCACCCCCAGACCTTAAGCCACCATGTCATTCCTCCACTACTGAAACTTTTTGTTGTCAGCAGATCAAAGCATAAAACAGCTCCAGAAGCACTAAATTTAGAAAACTGACAAAAGCTACCACCACTAAAATGAACAGGGCCAACCTCAGGACAGACATCCACTGAATCACTTCCCAGAAAACGTAAAAAATTTCACCACTCAATCACTGAGCCTTAGTTCCATCGAAAAGCTTCATGACCACTCCAACACACTATGTATCACCTTCCAGCTCTTGTGAAAGATATGACCCATCATCAGTGTGCCACAGAATATCATACCTAGGCAAGGTCATAAGAGACTATGTGACTGAAGTGCTAATGAGTTTTGCTATTTGGAGGATATGACTGACAAGAGGGATGGTGCACAAGCTAAGCTCAATGCTGTCAGAACTGGCAGAAAGAAATTTTATTCACCTGTTGCCTCTACTAACAATTCAGGAACTTTCTACAATCAATAGGGAGTCTTTAAGCATTGTGTGTGCAAAGTGTGATGCTATACACTAGCAAAATGCAGGCAGTGAAAGAGGAGAATATTTGCTGACATGATAGTAAAGCAATGAGAATAGCAAGACATGTTGCACCACATAGAATAAACATGTGCCAGTTTAAGAGGATGCTTAGACACAAAGTGTGTGTGTGTGCCTGGGAAGACTGAAGTGCACTGGACACCAATTAACTGCAAAAGTAACCAGGTGATGCAGTGAACTGATCTGAAAATAGAAGGAACCCAAGCAGACAGACCATGGAAAACAAGGTAGTCAGTGACAACCAAAAAGCTGCAAGAGACCTGCAGCTTGGAATGTAGCCATCAGCGGAAAAGGTGAAAACAAGCATTCAATATGAGCAGGGAACAGTCTAAAATAATGTACTTTCCCTACATTAACCAAATCTGCATCCTATTGAACCTTTCCTCCTCCCAGTCACCAAGATAGGCACACTGGTGTAGAGTCTGTGCTGGTCAACATCTCTACTGCTTGATACAGCACAGCAATGCTCCAAGCACCAGAAAGTTACAAAGAAACAGTCAGCTGGGAATTGATCAACATTCCTCTCTGGCCACAGCAGTCAATATGGATGTTGTGATCATGCATATTCATAACCGAGCATGGACAGCCCAAGACTGGGCACTGCTTAACTAGATCCCATTCACAATGGTTGACTTCACTGTGAGGACGACTCAACCTTTCCAAAATGGCAAACCCACATCCTGTGATAATGTTTTTCTTAAAAGAAGCACTATGCTGATGGAAGTTAATTCTGAATTGATTACCATAAGCAAGCTGTGTTTGGCAAGTTGCTAAATGCAGCATGTGACCAAGAGATCAAGAACAATGGTTAAGGTAATATCACTCACAAAAGAGCAAAGCCCCAATGGAATGAACCCAATACACAATCACAGACAGCATATGCAAGAGTGACTTGAACTGCCTACTAGTTACTCTCAACGTTCAATGTTCAAAATTCCTGCTCACCATCTACCTTAATGCCCAGATGAGAGGAAGCTGTGTTCAGATTTCACACCCAAGACCAATAATTGCAAGTTGCTGCACAACTGACCATGTCCTCATGAAGTTCCTTATGTGGTCTTCATGAAATGTGGGTGAGTGAATGAAATCCAAGAGCCAGATAGCAAAGATCATATGGCACAGTCATGAAGTGCAAAACCCTGGCTATGTTCTCCCTCTAGCCAGTGGTGGGGAAAGAAATAAAAAAAAGTTAATATATAAAACCTGCATAACAAGGCTGACCTAAAACTGAATTATTTGACTTCCTTGAACAATTATGACACCATGCTATAAAAGCTTTACACATCAAAACTTTGATGACATTTTACTAATGGGGCTTAACTGGAAAACTGAAAATATGTCAAGAGCAGCAAGAGGGGATCTGTAGTGTAGTGCTTATCATTTTAACATGCAGAATTTCGTATGGATAAAAAGCACAAATGTATTTAGGACTTTCAGTAGGGGTGTTAAATTATGAAGATAAGGAAAGAACTACAGTACTTATCCTTATCATTACACCTAGTCACATTCAAACTTAATCTCTCCCTTTGTCTGTCAAAGCACTATCAAAGCTCATAGCTACATTAAAAATTTTAAGGGGTCTTCAAATATCATTCTTTCGTTAAAAGGGGAAATGAAATTACTTTTTTGTTTATATTTTACCATTGATCTGCTGTACAGAACTAGCAGGATTGTACAAATTAACTATTTCTAGGTTTATGTTCTAAAATGTGGCACTCGTCCAGTTTTGCAGCCTTAACCCTATATGTACAAAGTTCAAATAAAAAAGATGTTCATCACTGTATAGAAGATCTACTTAATTCAAAATTTTCCCTGATGTTGTATATTACGACAACTCTGTAGTGTATTACACCTAAAAAACATTTAAATTTCCTGGCTCACTCAGTCTTAATTATATGATTTGAGCATGATTTGTGTGTGTTTGTAGGCACACAGTTAACTTACTTCACAAAGAGCTGCAACAGAATAAATTCCACGGGCCAATAATGCCAAACGCGGCAATCGTCATACCAAAACTACAGTTCGGGTCATCGGCGCAGCAAAATCCACACCCCACCACCTACCTCCCCACCTCCACCCATAGCAGCACAGCCTGGATTTTTGGAATACAGCTTTACTCTCCAAGGCTTTACATATGGGCCATGAATAATAACTAGTCCTTGAAATATGAGTAGAGTGCATCTGACCTAAAGAGCACCATGCAAAGTTTCCTCCAAACTGTACAACCCAACTACCTAATGTTTAGGTTCTGTTTAATAAAAAAACAGAACCCAATTCAGCATGCTTGTATGCTGCAAAATAAATGCCCAGTATATTGTGTTCAAGTAGGTGTGCTGGGTGGAGCAGCCGTGCTGCATGAGGTTGTGATGGCTAGGGCAAGGTTGGGTAACAGTGGTGGTGGTGGTGGTGGGGTGGGCAGAACACCACCTATGCCAGGCAGATCCACCACTTGTAGAGGGTGCAGGTACTCATGCTTCAGAGAATATTTATGTGCATATAACTCCGACCGTCCTACTTGGAGACTGAACAAATGAAGAATTGAAATATTACACAATAGTCAAAGGAAAGTAAGAGACTGAACAATATGTTCACAACTGTAAAGTGATACAGAGATTACCTTAAATTGAGGAGTTTTTAATTTTCTTACATTTTCTAAAGGGGTAGGGGAGGGAGATAGGTGGGTACTGACAAAGCACTCACCTCCCCTACACCTTTACAAGAAATGTACCAGTATATGAATATATATACTGCATATATATAGATAAGTGATGCACAGTTTTAAAGAATAACATAATATTTTCTTCAAGTGAAAATTAATAAATACGGAGAAGCGAACACCTGTCAAGCTGAGACAAAGCCTCCATCAAGCACCCTGAACAAGTGTATTATCATCTGAGCACAAAAGTAAACAAGAGGTTACAGGAGGGGGTGAAGCGGACATTACCCGCAGCCAAACAAACACTATCCTCCTTGTAACCCAACCATCTGCTGTGAATCCAAAGTATCCACATCCAATCTTCTGGTTTGCACATCTGAGAGCAGGATAATAGCATAGGAGAAGCATTACGAGTGTCAGTAGTTTTACAAGGCAGAGTGTTTGCTTCTAAGCTGCAATATGCAACTTTTTGCCACCTTTTTGCTTACACTTCATTTTATCAAACAATTTGCAGCTGCTCTAAATCTTAAGTTTTGTACCAGTCCTATT
Source organism: Birgus latro (assembly GCA_018397915.1). NCBI lineage: Eukaryota > Metazoa > Arthropoda > Malacostraca > Decapoda > Coenobitidae > Birgus > Birgus latro. The sequence goes on along the minus strand of JAGKTI010006940.1, from coordinate 16,527 downwards.
ATATTTAAAGGCAGCCACAATTGCAATCTAAGAAAAAATAAAGAAAAATTATCTTCAACCATTAAGCCATTACATTTTGTCTAAGCCACTGACAGTAGCCCCAGCCAAACCCAGTTGCGTCCAGGTATAAAACGGCCATTTAACTACAGTAAGTGACGTTTGCTTCTCAACCTTAAACAAAAATATCAAAGTTATCTGGGAGGTGAAGCTACTAACTGGGCTTGGCTGTGACCACCTGGCCAGAGCTACTTAAAAAACAGGCAAGGGGAGGAGGCAGTTCTTAAACAACCATAGCAGGGGATTCAGGTTTTCTAAAATTAAAGAAGTAATGATCAAAGAAAAAGAACCGAAACAGTACACTTCAGTAGCCATTAGGCGACACACTCAATCATTTACACAAGATACCTACACTTAAACCTCCAGTATTTCTTTGTTAAAAAAGTCTTTGTTATGTACAAAATATAGGCTAAAACTTAAAACCTAAATGCTGTACAAAAGGCATCGGTAGACTAAGCTTATTTATCTTTCAGTATCAAATACAACGGCCTCAACAGAAGAAATGAGCACATTAACCAATCTTTCTTAACAATTATTGTACCTAAAATTGTACAGTTCAAAAAACCACTGCGCCAAATACTTTCTTGTTTACAACCGGGTAAATTCACATCAAGCCCGTACAGTACAGGACCCCAGGAGCAGCTTGACCTACAGAATGACAACAGTCCATACCAGCATCACCCTGACACACAGGAAATGCCTAATCCCTACAATCTAGTGACTTTTTTTTTTAATTATTTTTTTTAATTCTTGCTCTTCCCAGATGATTTTATTTTATTTATCTCAATTTATTCTTGCTATCTCCAGATAACTTTGTTCCCTCTATTTCTCCTCCAATCTTTTACTGAAACATTAGGAGCACAGGGGTCTGGGGATAGGCTACGAAGTCCAGACATTTAAGGCGAGTGACCTGTACCTTGCCTCTGGGTGACATCATGTGAGCAATAAAACCCAACCACCTCTCAGATGTAAACTCTCAAGGGCTACATCCAGCTGGAGCACCTTAACCCACAAGACCACATGGCATCCTAGATTTTACTCAAGGGTCTCTCATACTGAACTGGTTCACGAAGGATGCATCTGACCCCTCCAGTTCAAAACCTCCCTACAAAACTGAATGAAAGTCTGAAAGTAGCAAGAACATACTATACTTAAAAAAAAAAAAAAAAATCACCACATTGAAGGGTTTATGACACAACTTGGGGTAAAAATCTTCAACTAGTATTCCTGAGTGGCAGAGCAAGTCCAACACAAGATTATTGACATTCCGTTACGACGAGGTATGAAAACACTTGACTTTATCATTATCCTTAACATTAGTCAGATATTAAAGAAAATTTACAATAGTAACAACAATAAAATTATGGACTATGTCTTTAACACTAGTGAGAATCACAATTTTTTCACCTAGAAAAACTACCTTAAAAAATTAAATAGTGACGTACATGTAAAATTCGGTCAATACTGCTCATTCATGTATAACTGTAAATAACAAAATTAGCAAGAGAGCATGACCCCAAGAAAAAAGAAAAAAAAAAAAAAAGCAGAAAAAATAAACCATGAAGACTCAGTGAGGGAAGTGAAAAATTAAGGTCCTGTACAGGGCAGTTCTTGATACGAGCTAATCTTTGGTCTCAGTGTCGTCTTACTTCTAACCTTAAGACCAGGTGGAGAGGTTTGTTGAGGTGGGCTCTGAAACAATGGGTGGTGGTGGTGGTGGTAGTGGTGGAGTAGTGGTGGTGGTGGTTGGTGGTGGTGGTAGTGGTGGTACATCGCTTGAATGTCATCAGTAGGTAATAATATGGATCTTCGTATTTATAATTTTCCTTTTTTTTTCTTCCCCATCAAAGATATTTTGTGTACTGTTTGTTGTCGCGAAGGAGGCATTAACTGTTTCTACTACATACCTGCTTCATTACACTCCGCCCACACTGGAAGGGTGCCAATTCACTACTCTACTTTTTTTTTTTACTTTTTTTTTAAAGTGAGGGTAATTACACAAGAGCAGCCTGCATCTACTGTTTTGTTTCAAGAGGCCATTTTATGTCAAAGCACTGAAAAAATAATCAATTTAAAAAGAGGTTAACAATCTAATATTAAATGGTCTGAAAAGCTCGTGACACCTGACGTGTTCATGACTCTGAGCAATGGTTGGTTTGTCTGGGTGAAGCTGGAGGAACAAGACGCGGACTGGGGAGAACTTGAAGTCCAGCCATCGCTTCACAAGTTTGGTGTCGAAAGCAGCAAATACTGGAGGATTCCCCACGAGTCAACTTCCGTGGGGAGTTATGGGTTGGGGTCACACTGCTCCAGGCCTTAAGTGTACTTTTTGTTATATTTCCATATTTTTTCAAACAGTGGCACATTCAATATTCCCTTGCTCTTACGTTCATGGCACTCTTCCAACATGGGCTTGTAGACAGTTAAAAAAAATAAATAAAAATAAACAAATAATCATCATCTACACAATGAACAGTCAGATTCAGGTGACTATAGGTGGTGCATGTAGGTGGAGGGGGAGGGCCGCCCGTTGGTATGTGCATCCCCCATCTCCATGACACCCTCACTACCATACCGAGCTGCCCCTAGAATAACAAAAAATACAAGCAATGAAATACAGCAGTTATACTAATCAAATTCAGGCTGCAACTAGAATAACATAAAATACAGGCAAAAATACAATAATCAGATAAAATTGATCTTAATATCACAAGTAAAAGATGAGAACTCCCTTTACACCTTAGGTCAATAATTTTACCACCAACCTAATGACCCTGGTTCAGAATCAGTGGTATCTACCAGGTAGTCTTGTGAGCTAAGGCAATCCAACCAGATATGGGCCTCTGAGGGTCTACTTCCAAGGGATTGTTGGAGTTTACCACCCACATAATGGCACTTAGGGGCAAGCACATGGTGCTGCCCTCTGGAAAAGTTTGCATAAACTCTGCCAAGCCTTGGCATCACTTCTCTCCTTTTGCACATACAAGGCTACATTAAATTACAAAGCAAGTCGCCATGACATACATACTATGTTGTCGTTTCATGCTTTGAATAAAATAGTAGACTGATAACCCCTTCCATCCAAGATGCTTTTTCAATACTTTCAGGGCAACACCAGATGATTTTACATAGGTTCTGATAACCCCTTTCATCCAAGATGCTTTTTCAGTGCTTTCAGGGCAACAACAGATGATTTTACTCAAGTTAAAGCAGACAGCTTGTAGCGATTGGATTAGTAAGGTCCACATCTAACCACTCCATTCTCCCCAAAGCTGAATAAAATTATCTGGAGATAAAACAAAAGGAATACATCATCAGAGTGAAGAGGCTAAGGGGTCATATAGAAAATGATCAAAGGGTTAAGCATTTGAGGATTTCAAAAGAACGGACTTTTAATATAATGTAACAATTAAGACACACAAACAGGAAGATTCCCATCACATGCAGTAATGAGATATTCCAAATTGTAGCACATGCAAACTAAGAGATGACAACAGAACAGCCCTATCAGATATGCTTTCTACACAATACTCAACAAGTAAACATCCCCAAACAGCTTATATCAGTCCCAAACTTTATCTTATACTATGTATAATGGAAGAATGTGACAAAGCACTCATAAGAAAACAGGGTTGGTGGTTTTTGCTTGGCTGCTTTGAACAATTTGAAATAACGAAAGATATCCTCTCAGTTCAGATAAGGAGCATTATTTACTAATCTTACTTGCTTTAAGGAAACAGAGCTGGGCACTACCTTCCATTAGCCTGCCTAGCTAACTCCTGCTCACCTGGGGCCTGTCACCTTAGTCTGTGGGAAATATTTTAAAGGGTATTAGCTTTTGTGGACTGATCAGGATGGACTGAAAGAGTATTCCATTCTGGTAACCCTCCTCCAGTCCTCCACAGACCTAATTCTACCTTAGTCTTTAAAGAAGACTCATCTTTCAATGTTATGTTTTGGAAGGTGATAAACCTTACTCTGCAAGTATTAAATGCAGTCTTCTGGACCCTTCCAGGCTTAGCAGTGAACTTCAATTCTGCTTCATCAACAACTATGAGGGGGGGGAAAAAAAAAATCAGTCCACAAACAAACAAAATGAGTAAATAAATAAACAAGACAAAAAGAGCGAGAATACTTACTCACCCTGGTGGGGCGGTGCTGGCCCCGGGGCCCCGCCATCACTGTAGCCCCGGCCATGGTTGAATGCAGCAGCAGCCGAGCTCTCTCCACTCATCTGGTTGTAATTAAACTGACCCCAGGAGCTGTAGTCTGCAGAGGCCTTTCCACCAGGTTGTGGCCCAGCTGCAGCAGCTGCAGGGGCAGAAAAATGGAAGGTAACCACAGCACTTCCTAGCAGAGGAGGTGTAACAATAAGCTAACACTTAACTATCTCAGTAGGGGGCCAGCACCTCAAATGCTTCTCATTTTACAGCTCCTATTGGACAAGGAATTTAAGAATTTAATAGGAAAGTAAGACTACAACTCTTTAGTTTTCATTATCAAGACAATTATCAAATAGGATAAAAACCACTTTTACAATTAACTAACAGCATAACACATGCTATTCACACAAATCTTAAAAGGATGACAAACCCAAGCTTACTGAGCATGGCATGTTAGAGGGAAAGAGCTTACAAAGGGGACAATGTAAGAAACTGAAAACCAAGACATGGGTTTCTTGCCAACAGTTAACTGCATTACTCTGGGGATCTTATAAACTGGCCTCCACAAATCTATAAAAATGTAATGGTCCTATGGATCAAACCCCACTAACCTTCCACTAATCCAAGTTACCTCTCATGCAACCATAAAATAACCAAATTATGGACACCAAGGAACAAGCATGATAGACAGTAATCAGTTAATAGTAAGAGAACACTAACAGAAGAGGATACTAGTAAACCCAGCTCCAGAAACTGACAAATACTATACTTTTAGTGTTCATAAAATATACAAAACTACTTAATTATATACAAAACTACATAGCCTAAATCCAGCTGTATTTATCACACTAATCCTCCCCTACGTGCAAGTCTAAACTGAATTCCATTACCCATCTTCAATACTAAATACAAACAAAGCCACAATAGTTATAATGTACAGTACTGTACTGGGATGGGAGAAACCTGAGCAAAAAGCAACATCACTGGAAGTAAGATAGCAGAGGAAATTAAAGTAATCTACAAAACTATGGGTAACTCTCCCTGATATGAAAATGCTGGAGGGCAACTACCTCTGGTGCCATGGTAAAGGTGCAATTTTATGTTTTAACAATCCAAAAAAATAATTTTATTAAATTTCATAATTGCTGGAAATTAAAACTGATGAGTTTATATAGTTCCTTCACCTCAACTTGGTTCAGATATTCATCCTTTTCCAGCTTAATTCATTTAGCCTGATGTCAACAATGAATGCTACTGCTCTGCATCCTTTCCACAGAATTGACCAGCATCATACTGCAGTATAAATCTAATAACACTCATCATTCCAGCTGGAGAGTTGGCCAACTTAAGTAATAAGAGTATACTTGCCCTCTGCACTTCCTGCTTAAGTATCCTTCTGGCACACATTACACTACAACCTTAACTGCCGATGTGCCCTGTATGTTTAGTTGACGGGGCAATCACTCTCACAACTTAACATTATTGGTCGAGGATATTTACATCTCAAAAGCAACTCCAGTCTATGCAGTCATAATCAGTGGTTAAGAGAATATTTACATCTCAAAAGCAACTGCAGTAGTCACAGTCAGTGGTTCCTCAACACCATGAAATCTTTTGAATTACTTATGAAGCTGCTGCCAATTTCAGTTCAATTTGGTTTTAAAGTTCAACTGGTGTCAAGAAACAACTGACCTAATTTAATGTTAAGTAAGCCACACCTTATTTGAAAAATAATAAAAATACTTTCTGAAAGCATCCCACACTTACTCCTGCTTACCTAACTCAATTCTAACTATGCAACTCATTATTTCCTGAGATGTAATATACCTCAACTTTTCTGAAACCCAGATACTTGCTTCACAGTAACATCTTACACCACAGCAAATTATTCTACACACCAAACCTGATTTTGGTTAAAATCTGGTAATATTAGAGAAGCATTATGATACAATTCATAGTAACAATTATTCCATACAAATATTTTAGATACATCACACTAATCATATCCTAACACCCACTTCAACAAAAAGCAGGAAAACATCAACAAAAATCTCTTACCCCAAGCTACAATCCCAAAGCACCCATAAAGAATAAATGACATCATACAATATAACTAATACTCTAAAGGCCTCATTTTTTCCTAGATTTTCCCAAACTCCAACAATTATCTATAACCTAGCACATTCACAAAACCTGATCTTTTAATCCACAGTCCCATACTGATTAAGTAAACAGTACTGTGAACAAACTATGCTGTGTCCTTTGACTACCATCAATCCTCTACAAATAGTAAACTAAGAAAGAATTAGGAAACACCTTGCAAAAAAGAAACACAAGCTCTCGATACTCAAGTTTGGCAGTATTTAACACAAGAAGGCATTAAGTGAAGGAGATCAGGTAGCATGTTAGCAGGTCTGTCACCAGGAGATGAGTCATCAACCCCAGATTTTCTAAATACAGCTCCGCACACCTTTTGCCTTCTCCTAAGTGTACAGGGCTTCAATCAAGGCTTTCTGAGGTAGCTACTGTCATCTTAAGCAATAAGTTAAAAAGTCAGTCTCTTCTGACTTGTGTACTGAAATTTTTAGAACGGATGCCACTTCCTCAGAAAGCCAGTTTCAACTCCAGCGTAAAAATATGCCATGACAAGAACACCAAAATGTGCACAGACACACACACCCGCCATGCACGACTCACGTTCGTGTGGCTGAGGTGTGGAGGGAGAGGTAGGGGAGGTCCAGCCCCACGTGCCCCCCTCCATGGGCCCTGAAAACACATCCCTCCAGCCTTAACATTCGTGCCCGTCATACTTGCTATGGGTGATGCTGTGGCTACGTGGCACCAGCACCTCTCAAGGATTTACTTCTAACATATGCACACTGGATTTACTTGAGGCCATTTTTCATATTTCCAAATAACTTATTAAATTCAGATACCATCCATGAATACAGCCATACCTTAAACTTAAAAACCATCCTTATATATATTTTAACTGAAAACCATCCTTATATATTTACTTGTGAAAATCTCAACTTAAATGATGTAATAATATATCTCCTGATTGGACCCTATCAAAACTCAAGAGAAAATGGAAGGCACTCACCAAAACTCCCATACTGCTGACCACCTGGAGATCCGTAGTTAGGGGCACCCCACTGCTGCAGTTGCTGGCCTGCCCCCCACCCCTGATACCCCCCAGGACCTTGAGGGGCCCCATACCCCTGTGGAGGATAACCCTGCTGCTGTGGAGGTGTGCCCCACCCCTGGTAAGGACTCTGAACCATTCCCTGAGTCCCCATGTGCCCTCCAATCTGACTGTTGTGAGGGCCAAGGGGAGGACCCAGGGGTGGCCCCATATTGCCAGGTCCCATACCCTGCAACACAAAGTGTCTCACTCTCCATTCAAAATATGACATCAATGTTATGTAGGCCAAAAAGCATCAATTAAGAGAGAAAAAAAAAAAAAAAATGATACTGAAAATAGCTGGTACTTACATTGTTGAGACCAGGCATGCCTGGAGGTCCTACTGGCATGCCCCATTGGTTATCTGGGTGTGTGCCCCACTGGCCACTCTCATCTTGGACCTTGTTTGCATCCCGGGGTTCAGCCTTCTTGATCTCCACCTTCAGCAAAGGAAAATATGTTTACATCCCAATCTCTCAATCAGAAAAAGCATTTTGGCTCATAAAGATTTGAGGAATGAATTGTACTTTTAAGACATTTTTACAAGACCATTCTGAATAATGTGACATACTGTGTACAATTCATCCTCACTAACAGAATTATTTTTAAAAACAAGGAACTTACCGTGCATATATATTACTACTACATTGCATCTGGTAACTGAGAGGGGCCTGACAAATTTACCTTTACATACAGTATAATTGTTACCAAATATACCATAGTGCAGAACAATTGACATTAAAAACTAATCATGCACACTATTTAGTGAAATAAACTTCTGGGAAATACAGTGAAATGCATATTTACTTTAACAAGTATACATGACCATTTCACAAATTCCCACCAGAAAACTTGATCTTTTTTCTATTTTGCATTTTTATTGCATACATCCCGGGGCAACCCTGCAACATGTCTGTGCACACTTCCTTAGTTAATTAAGGGCTTCCTTATTCTGCTTACTAAATAAACTTTTAAAACATGTCAATACAATCTTTTAGTATTAGGCATGAATTAATTCATATGGTAATTAAATTCAGAGACGCTGCAGGGTCGTGAGAACTAAAAACGACTTAAGACTAATACCTGCTTTCCATTTATGTTGACAAAGTGCTCGGCCACTGCTCTATCCACGGCCTCTTCCGTTTCGAAGGACAAAAACCCAAAGCCTAGTGTTGTGACAATCAAACAGAAAAACAGCTTAGCTTAGTGAGGAAAAGATTGGACCTACCTATTGTGAACTACCTACTAGGTGAGTGCAAAACACCTATTTCATCCCAGTCATCACGCAGTTTTTTGCAGTTTACAGATTGAGCCAATTAACCCTCTCAATGGTTGAGGCAAACTTCATTATCTGCAGTTTGGCCAATGCCAAATTATGGGAAACCTCTCCAGAAAAGGATAAAACCTACCTCAATTAATTCTTTCAGGAACTGAGACATACTAGGGAACTTTATTCTGGTTAATATTGGTCACTGGTTGATTTTATTCAGGAGAGGGAAACCTCTCCCAGTGAAAGGGTAAGTTGTTTAGAAACTTTTTCAGTTAATAGGAAAACGCTAAATAACGGATGAGAAAAATAATACTTATATATCGTAGTAAAATGAGGGTACATGCTTTTAACATCAAGACATTATAACACCCAACTCAAAAGTGTGATGACTGAGGCGTAGGAGAGAGTACACAACAGGTGGTCCTAGGCTGTACATCAACACTTCACCTGCCAAGACTCAGGACTGTATTTTAGGTGCCATATTCTAGGTAACACAGGAAGCTTTATACCACCTCTTAGTTAGCAATTTATTTTGCACACTACACCGTAACATTCTCTCATATGCTATTTACATTGCTTTTACTATCAATAGTCAGCATCAATAACAGACAACAGAATACTGAGGTTTAATGTGCAGAATAAATTAACAAGGAAAAGGTGCTACGAAATCTCCAAAGCCACTTAATGTGGAATATGGCCCTTGGTGGCATGACAGACTGTAACACCTCTTCTCAACTAATTTATTTGCCTTTTATACCTTTTTTCCTACTGTAAGTTACTGAAGCAAACATCAATGAAATACAAAAATAGCATAAGAGAATATCAAATTGTACTAAGCATAACAAATTACTGAGAAACAGGTACTATGAAGCCCACAATACCACCTGGGATACAGCCCTCAGCGCACAGTGATCTTCAAATTTACAGGCAATTTTTCATCATGAACTTTGATATATCACTGTTATGGATGCTTCTTTTGCAAGTTAATGTATCAATGTATCAAGATTTACAAAGAATAAGCCAAGCATCAATAACACATGCAAAGAACTTGAGAAAAATCCTGCAAAACCTAAGACTCTGGACGCCCTAGTCAAGGAGTGCTAAAGCACTGGTGGAGAGCAGGTCTGTGGGGTAATCAAGAATTCCAAGCATCATCAAAAATATACCTCTACAAATTCCAATATAGCAGTGACTGAAAATAACAAAATTCTACTGATTCAAGCAACAGACAATGTTGGACGTATGTTATATTAAATGTGGTACAATATCTAGAGAATGGGATTGATCATACTGCAATTTGAACTTCACTCATGAAAAGCACTAACTCAAATATGGTACAGTGAACTGTAATTAAAAAATAAGGAAAATATCTGACACATTAAACAGGATGTATCAAACCAACTTCATACCTAACCTGAGTCTCCTCACCTCACAAACTTGCTGCCACATAAATATATATGTATGTATAGCTAATAGTTGATTTTCCAACAGCATACATTTAACAATATTATACTAGTGTTTCTTATCAAATTAAAGTGTCCTTATGAGCCACATCAAAACTTAACAAATAGTGGATGCCTTAAATAAGATCTTACTGATACAGCTCTTAAAATAGCTAAAATTATTTCATCATGCAGCAAACAATGTACTGTACTAGTATACTGTACTCTGAATTTGGTCAAGATATGAACAGAAAAGCAACAGTGTAAATGCTGTCTTCTATATCTCATTTCCAAGTTACACAACTGCAACACACCCACTACTGATAATTATTGAAAAGCAGTTGATAAACCTATCAGCAAAAACCATAATCTTCAAAGATTCAATTACTATAAACTTTCCAGTAATAAACAAAAATTATGAAAAATTGAAAAGAAAAAGATTTCCTTCAGTCCATGCACAGTAACATACTTTGGCCAGCTGTAAAATACTTTTAAGTACTATGGTACATATCTAGTCGATATGTCACACTGGTTCATTGGTGCAAGATCACCCTTCCAACTGAATCTCAACCCAAATCATGTATCAAACATCTGCCACTCGCATATTTTTACGTTAAGAATCCCGGGGGAAGGAAAGATTGCTACACATAATACCGCATATGCTACAAATGTCTATCCTCTCAGCTATCATTCAGTGGTTAACTAGGCTAGGTCTGTTCTTGGAGTCTGGGATGCTTTTCTCAACCAAATAAGAGACTCCATGTTTTTCATGGCAAATGCCTCCCCCAAAACCATCACATAAACAAAGTCCACATTACAAAGTGGAGAGTAATGTATTTGAGAATGGTATTTATGATGTGTGGATCTGGAAAAAGCATTACACAACTACAATACCACACAATGATAGAAGGTTCTACATTTGCATGGTGCAGCTGGAAAGCTGATGAATCATGTTTAGGTTTTAAGAATTATAAGCCATCTTGATGGTGAGTCTCCTGAGTGTGTGGAAATTTTATTTGAGGGACATGTTGTGCTAGAGGTGGGGCTGGAGGTAACTCTGTGGCTAGGGTAAGGAGTGGTTGGAAGAAGTTCAGGAAGCTGTTGCCTCCCCGAACATTGAGAGGGCACTCCTTCTGTGCTAAAGGATGTTTGTATGCACCACGTGTTCTGTATGGAAGTGAGACCTAGGCAGTAAAGGAAGACGATATTCGTGGGCTCAAACGTACATAAATGAAAATGATTATATGAATGTGTAGTGTGCTTTTCCCAGATCCATACATGCCATGAACACCTTATGGTCCTTCTCACACACCTCCACTGTCTGTCTTACTGCAAATATTTGATTCACATATCCTCTGCCACTCTTAAAGCCACCCTGTTTGTCAATCACTCTGATCTCTCTTACTTTCTCTATTACAAGAATCTTTGATCTCTCTTACTTTCTCTATTACAAACATTTATTATATATATATAATTGGTGGGGGCACTCACCATCCACTCACTCAATGTAGTGCTGATCTTGGGTGCCTGCCCTTTCCTCTCTTCCTTCTTTCCATCCTTCCTCTTCTTTCTTTCCCTCATTATTTTCCTCTTCCTTCTGTCTATAGGTGACTCTACACTAAGTAACAGTGCCAAACTGTTTCCTGTACACCAGGAAACCATTTACTATGCTGGGTGATAATCATATAACCAAATTAAAACACCTGGTGGTTTCGTGGGCAATTAAGGCACTTCAATCAGATTGAGCTGCTGCAGGTTTACATCCAAGGGATGGTTGGAGTTGATTGCTCACATAATGCCTCTCAGGCATGAGTGAGGCTGGTCACTAGTCTCATCTTAAATGTCAGGACCAACTTGCCTAGCCCTGGGCTCCTACGCTCTTCATGGGGCAACACTGGATTAGATGATGAATGAGAAAGAGAGAGAGCAATGCAGATAGTTAGCTCAGCCAGATGTAGCCAGATGGTGTGTCAATGACTGCCACCCATTTTAATGTGCATGCTACTGCTAATCCTCCCACTATCTCACCCTGTCTTCAGATGGAAACAATGGTCAGGATAAGAATAAAGTACAACCATTACCAAATATACACTAATGAACACAATAAAAACTGTTTTATTGGTTTCTATTCAAACTACTTTCACCACAATCCCAAATATATGTTCTTCAGACATGATTTGGGTGAGGTATTCCAAAAACAACTTCACAAAATGCATTCCAAATGATGTGTAAGATGTATTCAAAACATCTACACATAGGTAACAACAGTTAGAGATTTAAGTATACCCTACGGTATTTTCCAACATTATATAAATGAGCTGACAGCCAAATTTTCTGTGAAAGCTAGGGGCCTAAACAAGCAAGAACAAATTAAGAAAACAAGAAAACACTTGCATTTTCTTAATGCAGAATTTTAGGAAGCAGTCACTCAAGAAATAATTTAAAAAAAATAAAAACATATATGAAAAGAAAATATCAAGAATCTGAATGGGCCAGAGAAAAACTGAACAGCACAAAAACCTCCACAATGTCACAACCACCCACCTCTGGATTTTTTCTTCTCCTGATCAAACATAATGACCACCTCCATAACTCCCCCAAAGCGAGAGAAGAAGTTGCGAAGGTCAGTCTCAGTCAGATTAGATGGAAGGCCACCCAGGAACACTTTGGGCCAGTTGCCATTGCGCTTCTGCTTCTGCATGCTGCGCGGGTTGCATGCTTTCGGGTCAATCTGCCAGTCAGGATATCAAAACCTCACTCAGAACAGTACCTAATAGTCTTTAAACTGTAGCATAAGCACTGTTTTCAACTATACTGTACTTGTTCCACCTTGACTTAGTCCAGAATAATGTACTTTGGAGCTTATATCACAAAGCTTAGTGGCAGAGAAATATATTCTGCTTCTAAATACTTTCCATAAAGATACTATGCTTCAAAATACTTTTCATCTAAATTCCTTGTGACCAGCATCACATATTGTTACAACTCAGTGTTCAAGATGGAGAGACGCCAATTTTAGGCCGAATTTGCAAAAAAAAAGTTACTATCAATCAAGGCATGAGCACTGTTTTCAACTAATTACTGTACCATTAATCCACATACACGTACTCCTCACTTAAGACGATGTCTCCTATTATTTGTTAATTTAATAATACTTATTTTCACAAAGTTGCTCTTTGCTCACTATAAAGTTGTGAAGGTGGATTCCCCTCCCCTTCCCTCCCTTCTTTTAACCTCCCATTCATGAACCAAAAACATTTACCTTTATGCTGTTAAATGTTGAAAGAGCTTTGCCTGCACACATCATACACTTCTATGAGGACTAACTGTATGCACAACCATACCTATCTATCTACTGCCAGACACTATAATCCCGTAAGGGGTGGCCACAAACAAATCGCCTCCATGTTGCCCTGTCCCCTGCCATTTCACAGCCCTGCTCCCAGCTCACATCCCCCTCTCTCATATACCTCTCCATCCCTCCATCTCATCCTTGGCCTCCCCCTCCCTCTCCCCCCCTCCACCTCACTCACATAAACTCTCCTCATCAGTCTCTCGTTCTCCATCCTCTCTATATGGCCAAACCACCTCAATGTATTTCTCCTAACACTTTCTATCACATCCACACCATAAAGCTCCTTCACTTCCTCATTTGTCAGTCTCTCTCTCTATATGTGACTCCAGTTTACTGGAAAGTAGTTCTATAAAATGGTTTGGATAAAGTATTTCACTGAATGTGTGTGGTACGAGTATCGCAGTCCCAATACAGTGAAATATGACTACCACAGAGATCACACAGTGAATGTTTATCATAATTATAATGTGAAAATCAGAGTGCGGTAAGCTCCGGATGGCGGTCACAAGAGTGAAGAAACGTGATTTTAGCACATCTCCTTCTAAAATCACTGCCTGCCCAGTGAAAGTTCACGTAGTCTGCAATGTCACCTCATAGAAGACCTGGAGGTATGTGTTTTTTAATGGTACCCCATTTTTAAATCTCGCATTATTCATTAAGTTTTTACAAAGGTTCTATCAAATTATCAAATTTAACAATTACATTATGATAAAAAATTTTCATTCAGATTTTGTACAATCATATTAAGAAAAAGTGTCAGCGTACAACTGATATGCATGTGCTGAGCATCTTACAATTAGGACGGCCCTAAAGCATGGATAAACAACTCAATACATGGCTCAATAGGCGAGGAGGCCTTGGCCCCACTTAACTTGATAATCTGTTTACATAAATTGTTTGCACTACCAGTACATTATGCTCAGCAACTGCACATACTATACCTTCTTACAGCATACATCATCACTCCCTGCATAGCTCACCCTCTTTACACCCCGCCTGCCTCACACTCCTCACAGGATGCAAACATACTATAGTATTACAAGACATATCACTACAAACAAACATACATACATAATGCACACTATCACTCCCTGCTAGCCTCATCCTCCTTATATCCCACTCCACCATTCCCAGCCTGCCTCACCGTGCGTCCATCCAGTTCATGTGGTCCACTCTTAAGGACCGAGTCAACTTTGTTGGGATCAGCAAAGGTGACAAAGCCAAATCCACGAGATCGACCAGTCTCACTATTCTTCATGACCACACAGTCGATGACCTCACCATACTGGCCAAAGTAACGCTGCAGAGACTCCTGGGTTGTCTCCCATGACAATCCTCCCACAAACATCTTCCTGCAATACACATTAACCATCATGGAACATAAATATCGCAAAATTCAAGGAAAACCATGTCATACAGGCAGCCAGGCAGACTTACTTGTATGTGGTTTTACCTAATCCTACTCATCCAAAACCAACCTACCTCAAGTCCATGATCTAATAAAACACGAAAATGCACTTGTACTGCCACTATATATCACTGCAAATGATTACTGGATATCAAACATGAGGAAATCATAACACACACACACACACACACTCATAAAAGTCAGACAGTACAAAGGGCTACTAATACTTAATAACATTATGTTTGGGAATACCTTCAACTCTCAACCATCACTGTAACATGGGGAACTGTTAAAGGCATGTCATTCACTCCATCTCAAGGTGATGGATTTGAAAGTTTCATTTATAAGTGCTAGGTATATCAATGGGAGGTTCAAAAACATACACTGGTATATAATGTACAATATAGCAGTATTATATTAACACATATCACTATGTTGTTCACTGCCACTTCAGACGACTGGACAGCATGTAAAATTGTAAGAAAAGATGCTGTATTGTCACTTTAATCTGGTTAACATGTGCTTACTCACAAGGTGGACATGTCACGCTTGGAAGCTTTTCTCATCAATAACGTTTACAATAAACACAAAACCACACGACTGCAAGACTTCTTTCCAGTATCTCTTGGTGCAATGGAACACGGACACACGTTTAAAGGTACATACACAAACAGAAATGTTGCTCACTGGAAATTTTGGCCCAAACTGTTGTACTGTACATTCCCAGCAAAAACTTTTTCCAAATATTGGCACTATGCTCCCATTAAAACAATTCACAAGCGAGTGGCAGCCATCATTCACTTGGGTGATGTAGTGCTGCCTACTTCTTCCTTCCCTTTCTCATTCTAGCTCTGTGTCTACCATCCCCTCTTCCAAATTGTCCTTTTCCTTCCTGTCACTTTTTATTAATCTTCTTTCCAGTTCAGGTGGCTACAAACTGAATAACTAGTGTAATAGTTTCCTGGGTGACCATTAACAACAAATGGTGGTAAACATACAACTAAATTATGGGGAGAAGTGGAGCCTACAATAGCGGCCCTGTTATATGGGTGGAGACGCAAATGTAGTGTTCATCCTATTCCCTGTGCCTCACCACAGTCACAAGGGACCATCAGTTCATCAAATGGGATAGCTCTGCAGGGGCAACTGCTTGCTGTGCCTGATGGGTCTGCTTAGCCAAACTGGGGTTGGTTAACAAGTACTTTAGAACAATGTGATATCAACAACCAATTACATGAAAAAAATACTAGAGGAAAATACTGGTTGTCAGTTTGGGGGGGATATGGTACTGTAATCATTTCAATTTATGGGCCTCAGTGTGGGTTGAGTGAGGAGATGAATGGTATGCTCTGGGATTGTCTTGAAAGTTGTGGCCAAAGGGGATAACAAGCATATCAACGTACTTGGTGGTAACCTAAATGGGCATTTCAGACAACTTTGTTTTTTTACAGAATCAATTGTGGTAGTGGGTACAGCACAAGAAATCAAAATATTGCACTGCCTCAGATAAAAAATAAAAAAAAAAGTAAGATGGCAAGCAGACAGACAACATTCTAGCAAGTCAGATATACTAATGGAGAATGCTAATGAATGCTAGGAATGTCTCTCTAAAGTATATAATACATATATATATATATATATATATATA